>JAQGAO010000852.1:0-28869 GCA_034697705.1 Ommatoiulus sabulosus | reverse complement strand
TTTTGGATACTTGGTTCGTGCTGCCACCTGGGCGTTTAAAGCAAAGTTTTCAAGTGCGCGTTTTAAACTTGGACTTTTTCACTTCCTTTTCGTGTGTCATTTAATATTATATCTGCAATACTTTGTACTGTATATATTCTCCAAACCCGATGATTTTTTTCTAATAACCCTGTATAAAAAGTACAATGGCTTGAAGTCGTGCTTGAGAAACCATTTACGATCTACATGTAGATTCTAGACTAGAGTAGCCTACTAAATCTAGCAAAGTGCCACTTATATTTAAATTTATATACTCAAATTTCGTTAAACGTTAATTTGTTCTAAAATCTCTCGAATAGTTAACTTCGAAAATTGTTTTATATCATTTGAATATATCAATGTTCTATATCAGTAATTGACGTGTATTACTTCGATATGCAGGTTTTACTACATTACAATTGCACTACATTTGACAAATCCTAACAAGTATCCAGTTGTCAGTGAAATTAAGGATATAAAATAGAATAACTACATGATCTTTGGCACATGGTTTTCGTAGAGGCAATAATGGAATGCGTAGCAGGAAAAATCTAGCTCTAAAGCAATCGGACATTTTCTCTGTTCCTGCCTATAGTATCTGACTTTATTGGCAGTTACCCTCTTCATGTTCTTCGTCTATTAATGTCAGTGTGAGTTCTGGTTTAGTGCAATCCCACAGGCACGCATACTTGCATCACCATCTGACAGAGGAAACCGCAATGTCAATAGCTGCTGGAGACTTGACATTTCAGGAAGTTATGAGCAGAAATTGAGCAAGCAGCGCCTGCAAGATTGGAGAATTCAGTTTACAATGTCTTTGGGAAGTGTTATTTACTGGAAGGCTACCTGACCATGGTCATGAGCCAACAGCCATGAACTGGTACTTGTAATAAAATTTGATTGGCTTCATTATTACCAATTTATATTCCAGTTAAGGTCTACATGTAATTTGAATAATCAGGATAGTACCTAATATATAGTACATATGCTACACACAACAATACAGTAATGTAATTTACAACAATGGCAAGCATATTAGTTACACATGGCCACTCACTACTTCAAATAAGTGCTTTTATTGTACAGCCCATCTGTTAATTCGGTCTGTTGGCGCCAAATTGGCATACTATACATGAGTTTACAATTAATTATTTTTTTTTCAAATAAACCATTGCAATAAAAGCGCTGTAAAATTCATAACGACAATGCATAATGGACAATTTGTAGCGAATGCAACGATTAGAACCTTTGGAGCAATCTTATTAACATTAATCTGTTATCATTGTCATCGTCTTTGTTAGGGCGCTATTTCACACTGCAAATAACTGACCATTCAGACGGAACTGGATCTCTTAATTTAAATAATTAGAGTAGATGTACTGTATATACTGTACATACCGCAGATAACAGCCCTTGTTTCCACAGTAATTGTCAACAATGACAAGCACATTAGTTACATGAAGGCAATTTAGGCACCATAGAAAATACTGAAAAGAAAATCTCTTTTGATCAAGTTTCCACTGAAATGAACATTGGGCTTGCTTGTGAACTGCTGCGTTATGTAATTAAAGGTGCCTCCAGAGAATATCCATTGCTATTGTGTGGTTTAATTGTGACCGCCTCCATTATTAGCATCATAAACATTATAGGTTGTGTGCAGAGCCATTTGAACATCGATACTTTTATGCTTGAAAAATATCTTTAAGTATTCGTAAAGTATACATTCGTAAAATATTGACCTTGTCTGAGAACAAAATGAACATAACAGTTTGTATTTTGCATGTTATCAGCATCCCCGAATTCCGCGAAGAATTAAAAATTCATAAAATAAACTGTAGTAAACTGTTCTCTCAATTTTTTTGTTAGATTTTTAAAATATTGTTTGTTCTGGATCATCGCCTAAATGGCGTTATAATTGTACAGTATATATGATATAAAAAATGTACGTGAAATCCTTAAACGTGATTTGAATTGCACTGTATGGTTTTCTCAAATAATATTTCACAAATTTCCTGATCTATATACGAAATGTACTGTATGTTCATCAGGAATGCAGACTTTAGTTTTATCAATTGGTGCATTGTGTTATTCTTTTCAATGTTTATTGTTTAGTTAAACTCGAGGTAATAAATCAACGGCCCTTTTAGTAAGATGGAATGACCTCAAGAGCGAAGGGCCAAGTATTTGCATTCTCTTTAATATTAATGTATTTTTTGATTAATGCTTAATTCCCGTGCGATGTGTTGATCAAAATAAGTTGGCCGATTCCATGCTAACCAAAAATGGTCATTAATCACAACTTTCTCATCCACTACAATGCCAGTTTACTGCGTGTTGATGGTGCGGCTTATGGTTCAATCGGACTATAATAAACAGAAGCGGAATTTTTGTAATTGGGAGTAACATACATGTTCCGAATTTCAGATCAACACATTGTATTGATATTGTAAACTTCGTGATCAAGATGATGCAATAAAATTAACTGGAAAGTACCGATTATTTTATGCGTAATAGTATTGATGGAACATTTTTTAAAACTATTCTTAGCTTGCATTTCCGAGTTAGCACATGTGCAGTATTTTCCATAGATAATAGAAATAATAGTTTGTCTGTCTGAAATAAAATGGCTGTTACAAAACTGCATAACCTCCACGTTCAAGATGCAAGCCTGTGGGTATAAAACAGACCTATTGCAGTGAATATAATGATTTGACAAGAAATTGTTTGGACAGTAGATTTCGTAACTGCAGTGTAGGCTTTAGAAACTGTTTACTTAGGAAGAATGACTCTTTTTCGTTTCGGGAAATCTATATGGCTCGAATAGTACTCCTTCTGCACTTTTTCCGGCTGTATTTTTGGACGATCCTTTTAATGGCTTTTATCAGAAACCTATAATGCAAGTCTCCGACACGCTTTATCTCCTCAATCGATCATACACCATTGACTTACCTCCGTATATATGCTCAATATGCCATCATTATAACAAATGAGGCATGTTAGCTTTGGATTTCAACTATCAGAGCATAGCTCTTCATTCTTGTCCATGGAGAGTAGGTTTATGTGGAAGCTCAATGGTGACTTCCCTATCATTACACGCTTTCAGGGGCCTCTCTGATGTATCGAGGCATGCCTCCAGGCAAGAGTTCTGTTCCCATTTGCGTAAGCCATTAATGATATTTCAATCTTCCGGGAGTTTGCCTGCCTGTGTACACGTTGCAGAAGTGCGACTGGGAGTATATTCCACATTGGCATGTTACGAGCCATAGATTGCCCCTGCGAATCTGGCCTATTATGCCACTAACATTATTCATTATCTACCAATCTATCGCCAACGCACAAAAAACATATTGGGTGTGCTTGTTGCACGTTGTTTGTCGAGCAAATAGCCAAGTTGTATCGGTTGTTCATAGGCTAAACAATACCCCCCTGGGAAATGTGATAGGGATGATTGCTGCTGCTGTTTGATGTTTTTATGAGTGTTCTCTGAAAGCCAATTCTGTAAATTAGAAAGCGTAAAAACTGTTGCTAAAAAGAAGCAAGAACCCGTTAAATGTTTGTAATGCTTAGAAATCGTTATCGATGTTTCAAATTGTGAAATGACGTGCAAAAAGTGTTTAAAACAAAAATTGTAAACATCGATATTTTAATTACCAATTGAGCACGCATGCAAGCAACCAAAATTCTCTTATCAGTGACTGTTTGTTGAGTTTGATGCAATCACCAAAATTATGCAATGGTGATTGTACTGCTAGTGAAATGACTACGTTTGGTTTAATCTGGAAATTTGATATGCAAGCTTAAGCAGAATATTGCAAAACATTTGGACGAGGGATTGTTTGTTTTGTGATAGTAATTGTTTTATATCAACGTCTTCAAAGTTCATGTATCAAATTGTTTTTTTGGAACCGGAATACGTCGATTTGCTGTACTAGTTTAATAATATATTCTATCGGATTTTCTGTTGCTTTTTAAAAATGCATGCAAGCAATGAAAATGTTGCAAATCCTTTAAATGATTCGAAGCAGTGGAAAAGAAAACTCATCAATTATTTAATAAGAATCTTGCATGCAGTTATGTTGTATTAATTATCGAAATGACGAGTTCGATTCTTCTGCCAGACATTTTGAATTTCTAATTGAAAAGAAATGCATTAGTTTTGTTAATTTGAAAGACAATATGCCCCAGCCATATATGCATAAGTAGGATCTTATAAAGCTAACAGAACGTTGAATACATGTACATGCAAGTAGGCCTACATGTATTTCACAATTTATGTAGACTGGACTGATATTAAAAAAGTAACATCTGTCTGAATATTTGCTATACGATATATTTTGTTATTTTGATTTCTTTCCAGAAGTTTTCAAACCAAAAATTCGAAGAAATCCAAAACTTCATGCATCTCATTTAACTTGCTCATTTTCATTAACGCTGTTAATAAAGTTACCTCCTGTATACGTTCCGTCCTTATATCCTGTATATGATAAGAATATTACATCTTAACTATTACGACTTCGTATAAATTTTTTCGAAGTGCAAAACGTTGTAACGGCGGCACAAGGTGTATACTTCATTCGAAATTTCAAGATGAATGTGATCTTATGAAGCCTTAAATCTTCCTCGCTTTTCTATTATTATCTTTCATGATCATTTTTGCTCTCTTCCCATCTCTATTGTGTGCAATTTTTTAAATTGGCTAATGGGTAGCGTGATATATACGACGTGAAGGTGCCTATAATAGTGATCCTTATTACCCTTTAGCATTTACGTGTGATAAATGGGCATAGTCTGTGGGGTCCCGTCAATTTATCATGTTGTGTAGTTTTACTGTTACAGCTGCAATATCGCATGTTACCGTAATTTTTGCATAGTGCATTAGGATGTATTTATAGACGTTTTCAATGACGTGTAAGGCGCCATTTTTTCAAAAATTGTACCAATACATTTTTTGCAGTTTTGAAGTAACGCATGAGAAATACTGTTTATGTCCACCAATGTGGTTTAGACTCATCATCACGATGTCCATGAGATGATTCTGAGAGAGTCAACATCCTCCATTTCCGTCGAAAGATTTGTTTGAATGCGATACTTGTGTACAAAGTCCATTCCCATGCGCAAACTGCGAGGGCAGCGAGATTAATTGCACCTTGAGCAAACTGCGAGGGCAGCGAGATTAATTGCACCTTGAGCAAACTGCTCTTTTATTTCGCAGATACGTTTATTTACCCTCGCGATCTTCACTAATTTAATAGAACACGCTTCGATGGCTCTTCGTGGATGATGTTGCAAATCGAGTGCAAATTACTTTTTCTGATTCTAATTACGTTTGCCTCTGGAGTTTGAATGTCTCGGATAGAACAAAGTTTGTTGGGGTGGGAATGCAATGTTCACTCGTAACTGGGCTGTAAGGGCCTCTGATGCTCCCATATACTTGGAAATGTAAACAGGTTTTATGTTCGTCGTGCAGGAATGTTTGCTGCAATTTCTGATTTCTGTTAATTGGAAGATTATTCTTCAAATATCTGCTTTTTTTCTTTGTGCAGTATTCGAGAATATATCGATGTACTGTAGCACCCTGCAAATGTATTCCTCAGTGGAGATACTTTTGTGCACTTTTGTAGGGGTTGGTTGGTTGGTTGTGGATTTTTAAAGGTTAAGATGGCCTATTTCTGCAAACGAGTCGTGAATTTATTCTCTTAGTAGAAAAAAACGTGCTCCCTAGCGGTTTGATGCAAAAATTCCTCCGTTTTGACAGTGTTCCACTTATTCAATAACGTCTTGATTGATAAAGACAGTTGATTGTATACATGTATAGGCATTAGATGTCTGAACCATCGTCGTCTATGACCCAAATCCGCAGTGTTTTGCTCCCTGCGGGTTTGTTTGTTTGTTACACGTTGGTCGTAAAATGTATGTTTTCATTTTGTTACTGTTTTAGTTTTCCTTGCCGCTGTTTTGTTGTTTTAACTGTTTTGTTTTTGCTCCTTTTTTTTCTTCCTTCTTCTTTTTTCCTCCCCCCACTATGGTCTACAAGGTGCTATCTTCACTTCATTCATCGCACTTCTTAAACCCAACCAAGTAGCCTCTGGGGCGGAAGCGCAGTTGTTGTCCACGCGCTATTCTGACTTTTTCGTCCGGCAAATCTGACTTGTTGAATTGAGCGCAGATTCTGGCCAAGGTTGTTCGCAACGCTGACCCTGCTAGGTCATCGTTTATCGGACTGCAGCTGATCGATAATGAGCCAATACCCCGGCGTGTTTCATCCTCACGGTGACTCGACGGCATTGATCCAGCGCGGCTTAGTTCCATTTCCGCTTCCTCTAGCGCGCCAGTTGCCACCCTCTTGTCAAGTTCATTTCCACGCGAGTGTCACTCGGTGTCCCCGTCGCACGCCACTTATCTGCCCGAAAATGGTTGCAACCATTATAAAAGTTTTTTACCTGCCACTCAGATGCCTGGTAAAAAGCATCTTCCAAATGGATGGGATTAAAGCATCGGGGATTTGCTGGAGTGAGCAGTGAAACGAACTAGCGAGCAGCAGGTGCGCTCGCCAGGATTCTCTGAAGAAAAAAAAAGCCATCAAGTGCTGGACACGTATGCAAATAAAAAGAAAATTGACGCAGGTGGTTATAGCTGAAATTCCAAGTTTATTGGAGCTTGCGTCGTTCCATTACGGAACGATTAAGGGCGTGCTGAAGTAAATATTTGACGTTTTTAAACCTTTATGTACGCCTTTGACAAACTTACTCGTGAAGCTTTCCTTTTTTTTTTACGAACTAGAACGACTCGTAGATGATGTTCATCACGATCGATAAAATCGAAAATAACACTTTTAGTTTTAACGCACTCGGGATGTTGAAAGTAAAATAACGAAATAAACGCCTAGTTATTTCGTCGTTTTTTGTGATTTGTGGTTGTGCGGAAATTAAATGTTTATACATTGATCGTGGTCTTGGAATCATTGTCAGGTCAAGTGATCCACGATGCCCAAAAAATCTCAGTTTTTAATATTTTAAATTTATGATGAATGGAAAAAATACCAGTGTCATCATCATTCTTACATCGTATTAGTATTATTTCCTCATAATAATGATACGCACGTACTGTATAAAATAAACTGGATCGCTTACTCTTCTGATCTTTGTCGATTATTTATGACATATTTGGCAAATAACCATGCAGGTTATGATATTTACGCCCATGGTTCCCCTTTATCTTCTTCATCTTTGGATCTGGAAATCGTTATAACCGGATCGATCCAATAATTAGTCCTTAATTGGAGCCTCGTTTACTTAGCATTTTGCGAAGCATTTAGCGTCCCATTATAATTGCATTAGGTGGAGGCACCTGCCAGGATCACGCAGTTTTACCAAGGATTTTCTTAGCGTAAAGATGCATTTCTTGATGAAAAGTTGTCATCAAGCACAAGTATGCATGGATTTGTTATCTTTCTTATGGTTACATCATCAAGTGCACCCACACTTGTTTTCTGCTTTGAAATTTTCTGTATTCACTTGAAATGAACATTTTCCACTCTAAAAATAATATGTAAAAATGTTGAACAAAATTGCATACGCAAAATGATACCCATTTGTTAATCATTTTGTTAACATTAAATTTAACGTGGTTCATTTAATATTTGAAAACTACAATTATTCTGGTCGGACACTGATTTAAGGAGATAAATTCTGCAATTCAGCTATTCTGACATTTACATGTATATGGATTTTAAGTTGTAAACTCTATTCACCAATGACCGTTGTACTACCCAGATGACCCATTAAACGAAAGTGGTAGTTCCTCGTTTGAAGAAACTTGTAAAATCCTTGAGAGTGTGGACGTTCGCAATTTGATGGCATATGTTCAAGCTGTCCCTGGGGCGACGTTATGCAAATTTTGGAACTTTCTATTGGGTTTTGCGTCGGCTTAGCAACTCAGCAGGTCCAAAATCGGAATGAGGCAGGTGAATTCTGCCAAGTGGGCAAATTTGGACAGCTTGTATTTCGCACTCAGATAGTGCTGACTTGGCTCGGACCAAGAATCTAGCCAGCACGGATTAATAGCGTTTGACACATGTCCGCAAAGAAATTGCTGAAAATGTTTATGATGTCATCACAGGAAATAATCCATTTCGGTAAATGCATTTAAAAGTATATTAATAAACACTGCCAAAAAACATTGAAAATCAGAATTGTCTTGACATACATGTATTTTAGAGTGAATTTCGGACTCAAAAAAAATGGATGCGTCCGAGTACAACATTTTATAATGCATTTAGAACGTTTAACTTTCAAATCTGGATGCGATATCTGTTTCACGTTAAGTTGCATGTTCATTTATTTGTTGGGGACAATACATATTAAAACTCGTGTTTTTTTTTATAATAACCTGGGAGTACTTTTAAGTGAAATTGTAGTGATTGTCGTGATATACTGTATTCGTCATGATGGACGATTATGGATAATACCAGAGATAATTAAACGATATGGATAATGCAGTATTTTGCTGGACATTGCATCGTGTTCGTAGATCTGCTTTAGTATTACTGCTCAGTTGTTGAAGTTTCTTTGCCGCTCCTTCGAATTGCTCTTCCAGTTCACGGGGGCACTTTCTGTCTTGGGCGAATCTCCTTCCTCTCCTCTCCGACATGGCATTACTGCCAAAGCCGACTTTGCATAATAAGATTGGCTGCAAACATGCCATCGTCTCGTGTAATGACTATCATGTCCAATTACTGCCGCTGGCAAAATCTACCAAGCTGCGGCAGGGAGCTAGTGCTCTTGCGTCGCAATTAAATGGCGCATTTATGGCTGCATGTGCAATTTGTCCATAGGTAAGCACGTAGTCTTAATATCGTCCCGGCTCATTAGTCAGACTGAGGGTCGTCTGCGGCGTTATTGTCACCATCCTCGCTCTTCATTTCGCGATTAGCAGCGCTTCTTGCAACGAGGATGTTCCTCGGCAGCGTGCTGAAGAGCACATGGTGCGGAAAAACGCCACGCAGCTCTGCCAGCGGGATTGCATTATTAATTAAAGCAATCCCTCTTCCATTTAAAATCGATTAGAAACTGCTTATGCGTCTGCCTGATTTAGTCATCTGTCGTGCTTCTTGCTGCGAGCGCTGCAAATGGCTGGGTCATGAGCGATGACAATGTGAGGCTCATCTCTACAACCGATGCCTGAACATCTTCTGCTGGATGATGGGAAGTCATACAATGGAAAATGGAACTTTTAACTATAGCTGTCCTCTAAGAGAAATTGAACTTGTTACGCATGAAAGCCATTACTCGAACTATCCCGGAGAACACGTTTTTTGCATGTCGAAAAAATTGTTGGGGAAAAGAAACATGCAAAAGATATTGCAAACACGTTATCAAATCTCACTTGTTGCATTTTCTAATGTCGGTGCCGATACCGTTACTGTCTTCAATCAAGAGTTTCAATTTTGCATGGTTCTGCAGCAACATAATTGCTGGAATCATAATTTGTAATTTTGTAATTTTTTTAGAGCACACTTCTGCGTTCATGATGCCTGTTCTGCATAATTCGATCCATTTACAATAAATGCTATAAGGTTCTAAACAATTGTTGTCTTATGAAATGTTTTGGCTAAAATTCAACTTAGATCATAGTCACAAAAATTGTTCAGTGGACAAAATTTAGGCAATGGAAGTCTTGAGAAGATGTTTAAAGAAGAAGTAAATGTGCGGAGAGCATAACTGACCGATCTAATTTACCTAACGTACAATGTACAAATCAAAAATAACCCCTAAAGGTAGGCAATCATTCATGACGCAAGTGCTGTAAGTGATTGCCTACACCTTGGGGGCGTTCTAAGTTTTCAAATATTTATTACAGCTTTCCGCCACTTTTTTTACCTAACATGTTAAAGTTTCTAAATAAAATTTTGAAGTAAACTGAATTTTAGCCAATGTTGTGAACAAAAAACTAATATGAAAAGGTAAACATTTACAAAAATGGGCAAATTACGTTTTGTGGACATTTATGGTAAGCGCAGGGTATTGTCATTTCTTGTCAATAATTCCTATTTCAATAAAAACTGGCTCTCAATTTTTCAATCTTTAAAGTTTTCGATGAAACTCTAGAAGTGCTTTTTAGCGAATTGAGGCTGGCGATCTTTCCTGAAACATAAATTAAACTTCTTTTATATATTTTTTAAATGTCGTATTCTGAGATTGTATGAATATTGTTAATTTTGCAAACACGCTTGAAACTCAATAAGCTAACGATAATTTGGAAATTTGCAGGAACTACCTATTAAATTTAACATTATGGATATTTATTGTCTTTGGTGGTTTTCGGATTTTGACCTATACTTTCTAAATAATTTTAGAAAATTTTGGAATAATTTTCTAAATAATTATCACATTAATGTGATAATAAAGATTTAAAAGTTAACTTTGAACAACTTTAATTTGCTACGCCAAATTTCATTTGAAGAAACTTAAACATTGCTCATAACTGCCAACATGGTACTTTGCGCGTGTTTCTGCACTGGTAATGTTGTGTAAAATTCACGACGAGTAATCGTCGTTTCCACTCATTCGGAAATATCAGATCATCTTTTATTTTTATTGTTTGAATTGGGTTTATCCAAACAAAGTGGGCGTACGTACGTCTCACTCTCTGTGTTTAAATATAAATGTACAGAGTATTATGACAGTATGCTATCTAAATAACCAATGTTGAGCTCAAAACATCTCAGGGTTCATGTTCAGATCGATTTAGAATAGAAAAGCAATTGCTCCTATGTTCTAAATCTGAACAATTAAACGTACTGTATGTAAGTGGTAGCACCACAGTCATCTGCTAATGCTAACACCAGATTCCGAGTATTTCAACAAGAACTACGAATTAAGTGGTTAATCTGGTCAATAATCTGTAGCTGAATTTACAGTTGTTTGTAGCAACGGTTGCGTAAACTATACAGGTCTACAGTAGTTTTCACAAGCCTAAGGCCCAAACGCCAGACCACCAATTATCCCAGATTCCGAACATGTGTTCGGCCATTGTATATGGCTAATTTAAATATTAGATTTAGCAGCGTCCTGCTGCGAAACTCCGCTCGCAAATGAAGTTCCTCATTAATGGACCACGTGCTCGACACGGGTGTATTACATCAAGCAGCGCGCTTTCACCGGTCCGCTGATTCATTTTTGAGCAAGGCTCGGGCTTATAACGTCACGAAATGAAATTTGTAGCCGGGGTAATTAGGCATTGTTTAGCAACCATGGAAACAACTCGTAAAACGGCGTTGGCGTTAAAACTGCGACGAGCTGGTATTTCAGGAATTTGGGGAAATTAATCTAAACAATGAAGCCGAGGCCGTGAATAGGCCATTTAATAACGGTTTTTGGAATCCAGGAGGAAAGTTCCCAAAATGTGAGCAACTTTCCCGCCTCCTCCTGACTCTTTGGTGTTCGTTTTACCTGTGTTTGCCGCCATGCGTGAAATCCAAAATACTTTGTCCCCTTTCAGAACTTTGAACGTTGTGAGAATGTGCCATGCATCGGAACATCTGGTGAGATCCTTCCGCGTGGAAAGCCTGATTATGTTTCTTCCAATGCATATCCACGCGCTGATAAGATATGATGAATGCTCGGAGCACTGCTTCAAGTTCTGAACTAAAACATGATTGAAGCCAAAATGATTCCCGTTCATTGCCGCTTTTCCTTTCTGCTATTTTTTGCGGACGTTTAATAGGCTTACCGTTATTATTTGCATTCTCGTATTTACCCGGGGCTTTAAATTCTGCTCCGTTGCATCGGTTAGTAATTTATTTCCCTCATTGAGGTAGCTTTGTCATGAAAGAACTTTGCGAATGGGATATGAGAAGTAAAAAGTGCCATGAGAAACCCGATCGCTTTGGAAGACTCTTGCTAAATAATGTTTTTTTTTGTGAAATTTGAGTTTACAGATTGCGCTGCAACATGCAGAACGACACATTCTCGCGCATGTTTTGCATACGTGTACATTCTTTTTGTGATTTTCTTCTCCGATTTATCATGCACTAGCTGGTTTGCCCGGCTATGCCCGGGCTGTATAATTACCGATAGAACTAAGCGATGAAGTAGGTCTAATGAACGAATCACAAAACATACGATGCCCCGTAGCAGAAGATTGCTTTTCGTTTTGTAATCGTTTTGTGTCATCACGTACAAAACGAAAAACAAAAAAAGTAATCTTCCGCTACGGGGCTCCGTATAACCGCGGCCCCTGAACCAGACATGCATCGACCCAGCCATCCACAATTGCAACGCCATAAGCATACAGCTCTTCTTTATTTCATGAATAAATAATTGTGTCCGTGCAATACAGCTGGGTAATTTCCAGTTTATAAGAGTCGACATTTATACATTTATTACATAAATTGATAGTTTATGATGATTATGCGTTTAAGTCTGGTTAGTAAAGACTTGCATAGAGTAACTCGCGTAGCACAAATGCTCCATTATTTGGAGCTTTTTAGCTGCGTATTGTCTACTTTAATTAATTTGCTCAATTTATGTTGATGGTGGTGCGTTAAACATTTATGTACTTTTTAAAGCTCATAACACCGTGATTCGTTAAGTAGCTATGTATCTAGTTGCAGATTCTCCGAACTTGTATCAAACGTTTTTATACGCCTTACATTGGAGATTGCTGCGATTAATTCACGAGCTGGAAACACTTGTTAGGAAAGGCATTTTTCTGAGCAGTAATAACCTGAATGGATCATCATTTTGGATGTGAAATATTGCATACCCAAGTCACTCTAATTGACAATTTGTACTTTGGGAGAAACCAAGAAGTGTGGATGAAATAACGTTTTCGGCTCGTGTGTGACATAACAAATGGAAATTCGGTAGGAAATCTCTGTGGGCTTACTTGTATAGATTACTCTAAATCGCATGTGCACTAATCTCCATTTGCATTGACGAAACCATATCCGAGAAATGGCATTTTGAGTTATCAAAATGTCATTCGCATCGAGGCATAACTGCATTAGCTAATCCCACGTTTTCAAGAATTTATTGCCCAATTTGTTCAATTTATTCTATAAATGCAAGAGATATTGCCTCGTGATACATTTAAACATGCTAGACTATGTGGCTTTCAAAATTGGATTACAAAGCTATTCCGTTGACGACCAGCAATATGATCTTTGTTCTAGGATTCTTTATAAAAATCAAGTCAAGTTTAAGTAAATACAAAAAAATCGTAATGAAAGTTATATTTTTGAAAAAATACTGTCTACTGTATACTCTCAAACATTTCTTTGAATTTGGATATCTTTGTGTGACAAGACGTTTTTTTTTTACATGGACTTGTTTTTTAATGCCTGTTAATGTTTCCCAAATAACCACCTATTGTCGACAAGTCTAAAAACATGTAATTTGCAAGTATTTGACTTTTATTCGTGAATAAATCAATGTTTTTAGACAACTGCCCGAATTTAGATGGTTTTGAAATGCTAGCTGTGCCAAAGGTACCTTTTGACACGCGGTTAAACCATAATGTAAAACAAGTTGATGCGGTTTTTGTATGTTTCTAAGACAAGTTATAGCTTTCATTAAATATTTTAAGCTTTTACGAAAGTTTTAAAATAAGCACAAGCCAATTAACTCTGGTTTGTGTGCTCTTAACCATATTTTTTAGGTAATGGACAGAATAGGCGAGAATGCTTAAGACAAGGATTCGCACGAAGAATCTTGGACGAATTTGGAATTGAATTTTCAGAGTATATATGATACTTTTGAAAGTTACCGTTTTCACAGCGAACATATTACTTTTCGGGTTTGTTTACATGTACTTAAAGAACAGTCTTTCTTCTAAGAAGTACATGCAGCGTTCTGGAAGATAAACGATAGTGATTTACTGTCTCGAGATATCGAGAAAATGGTCTAAAAATTGATTTTAGAGCTCGAACTGAACAAATAAGTGCAAAGTTTTCAACATCCTCGCAGTGCTGCAGTGTTTGTGAAGTTGGCGGCAGTAATTTGTATTGATACTACACTCTTCATTAGCGCCGGAAGCATCTCTGCTTGCTTCGGGTTGCGTTAGTCTTTAAGACTAGCTGCAAATGCTCAATTACTTTTCATGGAACAACTCACCAGGGGGTCTTTCTTCGAAAAAAAAGCAAACCGTTGTACATGTAATTGCTTTCATTTCCTGTGTTCCTGCTTTTATTGTTCTTTCTTGTTCCGTGTCTATTGTTCGGTTTCCTCTGGGATCTGTATTTTTTTCACATTGGTTTTTATAAAATCAGTACATGCCAGCATATGCCGCGTGTTTAATGTCTTTTTTACTCCCTTTCCAGAAAATTGGAAGACTACATGAGCGACAAGGTCGCTTATGTTATTACCGCATCGAATTGGGATGACAACTTTGATGAGGTAGGACAAGATTTTAAAAAGTATTTTCGTGTTCATGACCACCTTCTGCAAAGAGTTGTGGGGTTCTGTAATTTGAGTTTACTGCATGTGTATGCTACCTGCTAAGATAGCAAGTATGAACGTTACCACACCTTGGATGAAAGCGTGTACTGGAAAAAGCCGGAAGCATGTACCAAGTACTACTGTACATGCAGAAGAAATTTTTTGATATATTTTTTCATAATTGTATAAACTTTGTTTAATTATTTTTATACTGTACATGTAACTATTTGGATTATAAATTTAATAATACAAGTAGATGCACTGTAAATGGTTGAGAGCTGCGAAGTTTAGCGAGTTTTAATTTCGTAGAACAAAACGAGTAGGATGTGTTAAATCGATTGAAGTAGAATTCAAATTGGTTACGATCAACAGTAAAGAACAGAAGTTTATACCAATTTTGTTTTATTTCCCTAAATACAATAAATTCAATGCTATCTCATGTACTCAACATTGTAAAACTCGTGAAAATTTCAACTTGACTTAGTTTAATAAATGAATCCAATAAAACTTAAAAAATGCAGGAAACTTGACCCGGATTTTAACACCTGGTATGTCTGACTTTACGTATACTGTATATCCCTAGCAGACTGACACAATTATGACTTCTGGTACAAATCTCACTATAATGAAACCGTAGAAGTAAGATATTTTGTCCTAGAAAATGAAAATACGACATTTTGTAATGAAACTTAGAAAAAAATTTCAGCCATTTCGTGCAGTACAAATGTTCTTTGTTTGCCATCGTTGCTGGGCTTGCTGGATTACCGGCCGTTTGCCTCCAATGCTCCGGCTTCAGCCACCTGGAAAAAATAATGAATAACTCTCAAAAAAAGCGTATAAACACGGAGTTAAACGGAAATGTGAACATGGACAGGATGGGTGACAAATGGATGATGGCGCTTGGCGCGAACGATGGAGATGTATTCCTCCTCTGGCTCTTGGTATAATACGTCCATTTATCGTGGAGGAGATTCATAAACTCGCGAGTTGTAATGCCAATTTGAAGAGTGGATTTTGAATGGTGTAATCCTCATGAATTATTTAAAAGAACGGCATATTTGATATTTGTAAAATAGCGGGCGAGTTAGCCTGGATCCACTTGCTGGAATGATGGATGCTGTTAAGAGAACATGGCTGGTATTGAAGAACTGTACTTACGTTTCCAAGATATGTTTAAGGTTCATATAAAAACCATTCCTATACAAGGATTAGCCATACGGTGAATAAATTCGTGCTGTTTAACTATTTGGTAGCCTACTGTTTGCGAAAATAAAAAAAATTGACTCAATGGGCATTTTATATTTTGAGATAAAATAATTGGTAAAATTTCAAGAAACAAAAGGTAATAATTATGCTAATTAAGTTGTTCAAAATTTGTGTAATTACTCGGATTTTAGTTGTTTTTAGTTTGATTCTTAATTATTGCGACATGCAATATGTAAGCAATGTTATAATAGTAGAGAACATTTAAAGCCATCCGCAATAATTTCTAGTAAAGTCATCGCATACGCAATTTCGTTATATAATATTGGAAATGTTTGAATCACAGTGTCTCATTAGCATCACATCGCATAAAGCATTTTTCTTTTAACATTTTGCTATTTAGAGGTTTTATCAGTTTATGGAATAATATATAGTTTATATAATAATAATTGTAGCATTGTATAAAAAAATGATATCATGAAAGTGAGTTGGGTTGTTATTCCGTTAAGATTGGTGGGTTAAAGGGAGATTTTCCAAGCATTTGTGACATTTTCTATTAATGTCCTCATTGAAAGGAACTGAAAATGTCATCGTTGCAAATTGTCTATTTTGAAGCCAGCATATGCTGAGCCCATTTCTCTGATTTTAGGTAGGTGCATAGTATCTAGTATCATAGTATCTAGGCACATAGATACTAGCTAGCTTTGTCTCATCTTGACAACTGCGCGATATGGGAACTGAATGAATTTAAATGAATCTATTATTAAATGCGAAAAAAAAGCTGAAGCTCATCTCGTGCCTTTCTGTCACATTGTTAGGGATGGCATTAGGGGCATAATCATTAAAATGAAATTAATTTCACGCGCAGTATACGTAGATGGAAACAAGGAACATTTGGATATCGTGCTTAATATCCATTATAAAATGGTATCAGCGAATCTGCTTATTAAAATGGAGCTCTAAACGTAATTGCATATTCTTTGCATGAGTATTTCAATTATACTCCAAACGTGCGAAACAGTGAGTTATTCCATAAGAAATAAATACTATCCAAATTTAATCCTCAACAAAATGAAGGGAACAGTTTATATACATGTATAACGCTACTTTTATGGTGTATCTTTTTTAAACCTTTGCATTCCTAGATTTTGCAACATTCTTGAATTTTGCTATAGATAAACTTAACTGCCTAAAGGAAACTGACCCACAACATGTTTCATACAGTGTTTACATTTGGAATGAACAGGATTAAGATGTATAAACAAAAGATCAAGTGTTAATAACGGATCCTGTTACTTATTGTGCATATAATTTACGAAAGTATTTACCCATGCACGCTACTGAGGAAATGTTTTTAAGATTTTAATTACCAAATGTATGGAGTTAACATTTTCCCACATTTCCTCTACCATTACTACAAATACACACTTATAACACGCCCTCTTCAATGCATTGAAATGGTATATTCAATTGGAATACTATTAACGTAATGTTTTGAAATTCTAACTTAACCCCATTTCTTAGCAAACCTTTTTGTCTTCAGCAAAGCCTCTAGATGCAGGAAACTATGGACATCAATTAATGGCATTTTGTAACTAATACTCATAAGTATCCCTCTTTACAAATAAATTAGTAAGCACATTCAGATGGACAATGTCCTTTAGATTTACATATGTTCTTGAATAGACAGCTTAGAATATGTGGTGTCGGTAATAAGCTTAACAGCTGTCAAGTGACTCATTTTGTGAATCCAAATATGTCCATTTGAAGTATACTTCCTGTTCCATTGCCTAACTGAGTAACAGTATTTATTGATTGAGCGTTGCATCTTCTTGGGCAATGCATATTTATGCCACCAGCCGAGTAGCGCCAGCAAGGCGCCATGTTGGCCCCCTTAACATTGGCATTAATGAACTATTATGGGATCTGCACGTTCTCCATTAACACTCAGTTGAATGCATCTGCTTTAATCGAGTTATACTGTCGATGCAATGATGGAAATGTTCGCAATAAGTACTCGCAGTATTTTTTCTCAGCGATTCGGGGGGAGGGGGGGGGCACTGTGACGTCAGTCAATGTGTGACCAATGGGTCTTATAAAATGGCTTGTTTAGCAGGAGCATTAGGCTAAATTCCTTACTACCCCCCCTCCCCCTTCCCCACCGTCCACCGTCCCCATTGAACTGCCGCTCTCATGGATAATGCGCCTACTGGCATCCTCCATTGTCCAAAAGTCCGTTCCTATAATTCAACTTCTGCTTTTCGTTTTGGAGCAACATACAAACACGGCAATAGATCAATTGATCGAGCTTTTCTACTGGGTCGTGGAAAAGGAAACTGCCAATACTGATCGCTAATGACCACCTCATAGGCAACAAAGGAATATATCATGCTATTAAGGCTGGACCCCGTGAAAGAAGACAGGAAGTTGGCCTAGCTTTGATCCACTTCCGGCAGGTACACGATGCTGCATCACAAACGAACCCAAGTAGGAGAATACCAGGGAATCGCTGAAATGGAAAGGTGGCCTATAAATTATGCATGTCCTTTCCCGTTTATTATTTTTATTATATGGAAATGTACATGGGTGCTGTACACTCTAAAAAATTTGAGGTTCCTTCGAGGTTCTTTGGAAAAACTCCGCTCCCTTTTTCCATAAAGGTGCTTCGATGCACCTCAACTAAAAATGGCGGCCACATCGCCATTACTGGCCTTCAAGGAAGGTTCCATACTTCTAAGGGTTCTTGGAGGAACCTCTTCAGGAATGTCACACCACTTGAAAGCTGCATTCCAAAACCAGAAACTCTTTGTAGCAACTCTTAGTGTTGCTATATATGGACATCCATGGGGACCGTGTCACACGTAATTCATGACATGATTCCTCAAAGATTTAATGTTTGTCAGAGGTAATAATATACACAACTTCACTGTCGAATTTATTAAAATAGTATTGAAGTAACTATAATAATACACTTATTTTGCTTAAACACTTAAGATTGTAGAAATACAGAATTTGAAAAGATTTGTGTTTTGTATGATTCATATATAGATACCATAATAGTTTTCACATGCACGCCCAATATATGTAATTCGTTTCTGCAATCCTGAACATTGCCTGCCAAAATTAGCATTTGCTCAAACATGTATCTAGCTAAGAAATTTTATTGGTTTAAATGAAGCAAACAGGCCCAATGGAATTCAAAAAAAGAGCAGTTTGGAAGCTTATTTATTATTTATACTTAAAGCTTTGTTACGTACTTACCGTGCATCGTTTTATCTGTTCCTGCCATGAGCTACTTGCCCAATTTGCAGGGATTTCTTTTAATTTTCTCGCGGCGCTGTTTACATCTTGTCTTATAGCTTATTTTGCATTTTTTGTCCACTATTTGCATTGGTGCACAAAGCTTTTAAGGCGGCGTGCGCTGTTTGCTGAAAGCCTCACCGAATTAATAAGCATTAACCTGTTCAGTTGTGCTTTCGTTTCGAGGATTTGCCTGTTTTCGCAGATCTTACCTCCGAAATTTGGTTCATGCTCCACTGCATAGAGCAGAATATTTCGCAGTTGTGCATGGTGCTCGGTTCTTTTCTAGCAGATCCGCTTCTCTCGGCGCTTTTTTGATTAATCTTCGCTATTACTGCAAAGATGCACGGTACGAGAATTTCTTATAATTAGTAGCGAGCTATACGAATAATGAAAAAAAGATTAATTTCCCCACTTGCAGGGCGGGCTAATAAGTTTTCATGATCCTTTTTATCCTTCAGAGTGGCAATTAACCTGGGGAGGCTCGCATTATTTGCCGCTATATGCGGAGATAAATTTCGAGGTGATTAATTAATACAGAGGATGATCTTTGTCACGCGAGATTATTTCTGCCTGTAATTAATGTTTTTGCCCTTGGCTGTTGTTCTGCTGTTTTATTAATTGCGAGATAAGTTGATGGTGAAAATCAAAAGCTGTTTGTTGCAGCTTCAGACGATTGATGGGTTGGCAGAGATTGTCACTTCTTAATCCAGTCATGCCCTTGCGAGAATAATACTCGCTAAAAAAACACGTCAATCTTTATGCAAATGTGCATTGTGCAAATGCTACGATTATTTAATATTTTTAAATATGTTTTTAAATATACGAGTAAGCTTACTTAAAGTTGGAATTCCTCATTGGCTTGAAACATCAAGCACGCAATTTTTAATAAAAGCTACTTTGCTTTGGATCAATTTGGGAAACATTCATGTACAGTACATGCATGAATATGCAAACTGCTGCATTAGTAACAGAGAAATGTTGCATTGCAGATGCAATTAACGTATGGCAATTAGTGATTTTATTATCACAGTATGAGGCGCTTGATATTTATTTTATAACGATTATTACCTCTAACACTTCTTTAGGGAATTTGCGGTAAACAATGCTAGAAGATCTCACCAACTTTCAGTATTTTGGAAAAAAAAGGTTCTTGGATTCTCGCATGGACTTATGGTTTTATGGTGGTTTGAATGAGCTCAGCATAACCCTAAGGGAATTTGCTAAGATGATGGAGAAACGACATTTTAGATCAGATAAACTATATCATCAGAAATGTATAACGGCCAAAATATGCATCTTCTAGTGTTTGAATGTATATGGTTATGTATACATAACCATGAGATGCGGATGGTCGCTAAGGATTGTTACATGGAAATTGTCATCCACCGACAGATGGAGTGCATCCAAACCATACCAGAGGAAAATACCTAAACAATTATCGAAATTCCAGACCTCTTATCTGTAGATGTTGCAGGCTTTTATTTTCATTCTTATGACTATCTCATCATTCTTCTTTGCTCGAGCAAGATTATATTCTTACCTTTTTATGATTGTACCAATGAATGTGACGATGTGCCGTGGTGGCTGCATTTTTTTTTCTGATGTTTCATTACAACATGGCAATGATATCCACTATAGCTCTGGCTCTCTATATATATTGCCATCGTGAATTGAAGATGATTACTCATGGCTGTCAAACTAGGCCACGAATAAGTACCCATCCATTCCATTGAAGAGTATATGCTCTTATTAGTACAAGCAACCCGAGTTTTAAGATTCAATCAATTGGATCGCACTTGCAAATGATTCACGGAAAATTCTTCGCCAGCAATTCTACGCCAGCAATTCTTCGTCATGGTCAATTCTTCGCCGGTACAATTCTTCGCCAGCAATTCTTCGCCGCTGGCCTAACCTAACATAACATGACCTAACCTAACCTTAATCCATCTTTAATTACATTATTCCCAATGTTTTCTCTCCTAAATGGGGGCTCCGCCCCCAAACCCCTGCCAAGGGGGGCGCACGCCCCCCTCGGACCCCCACAACCTCGCTGGCCTAACCTAACCTAACCTAACATGACATAACCTAATGTTAACCCATTAACCCACTGGAACAAAAGGCAATTGGGTCCTGCGATGAATTGACCCTGGCGAAGAATTGCTGGCAAAGAATTGACCATGGCGAAGAATTGCTGGCGAAGAATTGCTGGCAAAGAATTTTACGGATACCGTCCCATAGCCTACACACACAACGTTAATGCACTAAGGGGACTCAGCCCCTTCTGGCATGGATTGAAGTTGGATAATTGTTAATACATGTTATACGGGATATGTTTAAATTTACTTAAATGCAATTTAAAGATATAAACAGCCTGCAGTGGACTAAGTACATGTGGAGGAAGTATGTAAGTTTTGTACAAAAATGTAAGTTTACCGTCTTCCCGCGCAAACAACGGCATGACACTATAGCCTGGGGATAACAAAAAATCTCTTTGCACATGTTGTTTCATGCCACTATATACCGGGGGTATGTCATTATAAACTGAGGTTATAACCCTGACCATTTCGTCAGGGTTGGTCTTCACATTTTCCCGTTCAACGCGTTGTTTTCGCCAAAGTTGCACTACAGACCGGCTAATTACTAAATTGGTGGCTGTTCCTCGAATATTTCCATTGTTGTCATCTAATTTCTGTAAAGCCTTCAGCTTTTCTTCAACTGTATACGATTTACGGCTCAGCATGGTAGTGCTCCGAAGGATAACTGTTTGATACTGTACCGGTAGGGGCGTTATTTGACCAACTGGTATATTCAAAATAATAGGCTGAAAAACACATGAATTATGGGATTGAGGTAACAAGTTGCATCATGGGTGAAAAGGGGAATTTCCGGAAATTTTACCCCTACATATAATAACATGCACTATTCCTCTGGTATACAATGTAGTGGCACATTGTTCTCCATAGTGCCATGCCGTTGTTTGCGCGGGAAGACGGTAGTTATTTACTTGTAATTTGGGGGTCGTGAAACAATCGACGAATGTGGATCTCAAAATGTTTTATATGTATGTTTCCGGGCATCTTGTTAAAATAGATCGAAAATTTTCCTGCCCAAATCTATTCTTAGAGCATAGCTGATCATTCACATTGGTATTTGACGAATGTTATAAAGTCTTCAATAAAAAATATGTTCATTTAAAAATCGAAAATGCCCATCTACGTTTATTCTCTTCAGAAAGGCATGCACATGTACATTTTCTGGTACAAAACGTTGCACTATGTGAATTCATAGTGATGTTAATACTGAACATTTTATAATTATATTCGGAAAAAGCACCATGAAAATAAAAAAAACATTTCGCAGAGGCGTGCAATTTTACTCGAAACTACGATGAGGTTTATGCATGTTATCCTATCCATTAGTGAGCAAGTTTTACGGTTACAGACGCGAGTAGACGAGATCGCGACCTATCCATTACGTAATAATAATGCAAATAACCGTATTTCCGTATTGGCACCACACTGCGACGAAAGCTAAATTGCAGCATCATAATTACATGGGTTTATGTCATGCGTTAAACGTCTAGATAAGAATAATTCGAGCATATTACGTTAGACATGTATTGTACAGAAATTGGCAAAAGTTCAATTTTTTTTTGTTTTCCATAAATAAAAACTAAAATGCAAGCTGTCCTCGTAAGAACGCTCCGCTTCCTTTCCAATGCCATAAAAAGGTCTTCGAATTTAACATGGTGAGTGTGTCCAAGACGTTATCAGGACAAAAATCATTATCTATAACGAATACGATGGCGGATAGGCATCAGTAATCGGACATGTTTCCTGTATCTTTATATACAGTAGTTGTTTTTGTCATTGTTGTTTTCATATAAAAAAGTCTGCGGAAAATTCATTTTGAACCAATTAAGTAATCAATATTCGAAACTACGAGGGGTGTTCAGTAAGCTTTCGCAATCATTAAAAAAAACATCCGCTGTATGCATTTTAACGAAATTAGTTCGAAAAATCCTTCCGTCATTCTTGAACATAATTCAACATCAAAATGACGTTTCAAAAATTACACGAGCTTAAAAATCAAAAGCAAAGAAGGACTCCCAAGAAATAGTTGACCAGCAGCGGTATGTTGTCCGTTTTTTTAACTTGTGAAGGCATTTCCGGAACAGAAATGTGTGACATGCTTAAGGTCCGAGTAATATCCAAACGTTCGGTCTATGAGTGGATTGAAAAGTTCAGAAATGGACAGACAAGTGTGAAAGATGGTGAGAGAAGTTGACGGTCAGTGTCTGTCAGAAATGCTTAAATTTGTTTTAACTTTTCTTTTTAGCGAGGTATTATTATACACTCAATGGCAGAAGGATGGGAAAAATGCCTATCCCAAAATGGATTTTTTTTACAATAATAAATCTGTACCAAATTTGATTAAAATCCATCACACAGTCTTTTTTTAATTATTGCGGAAATTTAATGAACACCCCTCTTACATCATGATGTCCGAGAAAACCTTCCAGCAGCCCCCCTAGGTGTTAGCCAGCAAACCATTCGAACATTACTGTTATGCCGTGTAGCCTTCACTTTTGTTATCAGGGATTTTTCAGGGTTCCCTAAGGGAATTTCATATTCAACTTCCCTGACTTTTCCAGGTTTTTAAACAATTTCCCTAACCAATGACAATGTAAAAATTTATGTATGCCAATGCTATCCGCGATTTTGAAAAATCGACAAGGGACTGTACAATATTCATCAAATTTCATTAAAATCCATACAGCCGTTTTTTTTTTTTAAATGATTGCGGAAATTTAATGAACACCCCTTGAAGTTTACGGAAATGCATCTTTTTAACAT
Organism: Ommatoiulus sabulosus; assembly: GCA_034697705.1. Taxonomy (NCBI): domain Eukaryota; kingdom Metazoa; phylum Arthropoda; class Diplopoda; order Julida; family Julidae; genus Ommatoiulus; species Ommatoiulus sabulosus. The sequence continues at coordinate 5,051 of JAQGAO010000852.1, read as the reverse complement.
AATTTTTATATCTTACCGCGAAATCATTACATGTTTAAAGTTGTACTGTTATCTAGCAAGTTGTGATTACTGCTTGGTCAATTTTAAAACAAGGAAACAAAATCCGGCATTTCTATTGGCTACCACTTAGCGACTGCCACAACGGCTGGTGTCCCAGCACATGTTTGAGTTCCCCTATTAGTAGCAGTAGACAGTGTAGTAAGAGGTTAGCTATGCCGAAAGTTATGGTGAATAGAACACAAAAGTTACGTGCCGAAGTATGACCTGAATAGTGTGCAAGCATCGCTACAGAGCCTCTGCTACTGACTGATCCATTTCATCGACACTATACCTACATCACGTGTCCATGGCGTCACCTACAACGTCCCCACTGACTTATTGCTGTTTAGAAAAAGCTTGTTCAATCTTGATGACCGCAGTGATAGTTTTCCCCTGGAGAACTTTTACAGGCACCCCAGCAGTCTATTGCTATAAAAAGCGCAGTGTTGCAAATTGTAACGTCGCTCGCTTATCCCTCGTTAATTGCCTTAAAATTCCAAGCGCATTTCTCGGCTATTTATTTATCCATGAAGTTGCCACTAGCAATTTCGTTACTTAGGCGCTGTTAGTCCGCTTCCTGAAACGGTTTGTGCAAAATGCCGGAAACGTGTATATAACAAAAACAAAAGCAGCGTTGGGCGAATCGCTGCGACGCTTTTTTTTGTATTCCTTCGGAATATAAAGTTGTGATTTCATTTTACAGGTTATACTGCTTATCTGTTCTTTCTCTTTTTTTCCCCGCCATATGACGAACCAGGGTTGATGACTGCATAAACCTGGGCGTTACAAGAATAACGCGCGTCGACGACGAGCCATCTGGAAATTGCTACAAGCGTTTCTAGATTCCCTGCATTTGCATTTGATTTCAATTCTTCAGGAAATCGTAAAACTAGAACAACGCTGTTCCTATTATCTTGACCGCAAACTACTCGGAATCCATTTCGCACAAAATATAAAGAATCTATATTCGAGAAAAGATTCCGTATTACGGCGTTGTTGTTGTTTTAGAATAGACCTCTTTATTGTCCATTCAAGCTATGGTGCATGCGTCGCGCTCCGAGCAACATTTTCGCACAAAACTAAGAAGAGAAAAGGATTTTAAAGCTGGCCACGCGGGGGACAATTTCTTGACAATGTGTCGAAGCAAAAAACACGAAATGATTTAGATATGAAACGCAGTCATCCATTTTTTCTTCATTTTTAACCCTTCCATTCACAACAGCATCAGAGCCTCAAGTCCCACAAATGTTCCGTCCTTTTAATTATGAACTTACTAGCTGGTTTTCCCGGCTTCTTGCGGCATACAAAACAAACAAACACACCCAATGACACATATTCTACTTCTACTCTTCTTTACAAACATAGGTTTAAGATTAAAAACTCATTCGTTTTAGTTAATTGACGGCATAACTGATAACGTCTAACTATTCATGCCCTAAGACAAACACTGTAACTTCATCCACCTAGCTTTAATCATCGTTCGATACATTGCACTCCCGCTTCAAAAGTGAAACAACTCAACATTTTTCATTTTGAGATACATTACATGTAATTGTTGTTAAAATAAAAGTGATAATGCTGTCATTTAGCCGAAACCATGGCAAACTCAGATATGTCATTTTTTTTATACATACAGTATAGAACTCATTTCGTTTGATTTTTCTACCGTCTTTGAAATGAAATAGAAATTTTTTGACTTTGCATGGTCACTTTTGAAGCAGAGGTGCGACATCATAGCCTACTCTCCGCGCAATCTCAAATATACATGTATAGTGTCACAACGTTTCGACATAAATCGGAAAACAAAGCTGACCTTTTAACAAACTTAGTGTATATAACTTCTAATGACTACTAAACACTTCCAATTTACAATGCAATTGTTTGACAAACATATCCACCATGACACTTGAAAGAGACACTGGCACGTTATTATTAATACAACCAATACAGAATGACCAAGGTTACAAAAATAAAAGCTAACGATCGTCGCCATGATTTTTCATATTTGTTTTTTCTCAAACATTAGAGGATATCAGTTTATTGCTATCTTGTGCGAAGATCTTTCTCAAATCAAATGAATATAGCCACCGAATCGAAATGAAGAAAAAATAACTGATTCTCAAATAAGGCAGGGCCTATTTTAGTAGAAAAATGATGCTGAAACCAAAGTTCCACAATTTATTCCAAGACTCAATATAATCAATCACTCTGCACACATCAACCAGGTTATCATGTCGCTTTCGACAGCATCGTGCAAAAGCCTACACCAGTAATCTCCTAAATAACGATTTCTGGGTGGGCGTTTGTCGGGTAGATCTTTGGCCACAGAAAAATTCAGCCGTCTCTGGACGTTGCATTATTGCGTGGAAATGCTCCGGGCAACGCCTCGGATTGAATCAAAGAGTGTGCGGCCTCGGTGTACTCAGAAAACCATCGGGGTTTCTAAGAGGATAAAAGCATCACTTTCGTAATAAGAAACCGTGTTTGTCTCATCTCTGGCCAACCTTACAAGATTATTTCATTACGAAAATGGCCACGGCCCTAACCAAACCCAGCATTAGCGCCAAAAATTACGGTTTGGATAAGGGCAATTGCCCGGACGACAAATTCAATTAGAACATGCTCCGACCGCGTATACGTTAAGCAAATCTAATAGCTGCTTTCGTTAGAAGAGGTATCACCGAGTTTCGATGCCGCTCATAGGGAGTTTCACGTATACGATGGGCGACATTTCAACAAAAAAAGTGCATTAAATTTGACATAACAAACTGCTTATAGGAATCAAATTGGTTGCTAAGTAGAGGTATCATTTACGAAACATGGCTTCCATGCAGTTTGAGAAGTTCCTATAGCGCTGTTTTGCCACGCTTTGATGCAATTAGCAGATGAAGAACACACGCTGACCTGGATGCTGGACGATCACAATAAAATCGTTATTTTTTTGGTAAATTTTCCGCTGCGCATCTTGTTATTATCAACAATAACGTACAACTGTACAATATGTTAATAAACATCATCCCTGTTAAGGGAGCCCTGGCGGGTTCTCGGTAAAGGTAGCCCGAAAGGGTTTTTGGTAAAGGGAGCCCTAAAGGTTTCTTGGTAAAGGGAGCCCGAAAGGGTTCTTGGTTTGTTGATTAAGATTGGTTGAATAATGAGAGTTGTTGGGAGAGAAATTTTTTTTATTCGATTATTATTTGAGAGAGAATGTTATAGGATGTGAGTATAGCACTATGTGTTTTGTTAGCGAGAATAACTAAAAGAGCTCAATTACCTTTTTTCTGCTTGATTTACTTTTAAGGAATCTTAAGTTCATTGGTTTAGAAACGAGCGGTAACCTTGAGTGAATTTCTTTAACCAATTTACATGTTGAGTTCGGACAGGGGACTTCACCACTGTCAAAGTGAACAGTTGAACAAACATCGAGCTAAACTGCAAGTTCTTTCGTGTTATCACAGACGTTTCCATGGATCTTCTGGTGGAAGGGCGAACAACGTCCGAACTCAAAACTTCATTCAAATACGCTTAGATCTAGTTTGGATTAAGAGCAAACATCACTTTCTCTTAAGATGTAAAGTAAGCTCGTTGATTTGCTTAGCAAATAATGAGTATTTTGCGTGTTAATCCTGCTATAGCCAAAAACCGAGTTCCACTTTAATCAATTCATGCACCCGAGATAAGCATTCTCTCGATCCAAAGAGGATCCGCGGGCCTTTTTAGCGCTCCGCTAAACAATCTTAAAACAAAATCCGTTCCGAACAGCAATCCAAAATTAGTGAGCGGATGGCATATAAGTATTTAATGCAAACACGGGCAAGTTAATTAAATTCTGCATTGCGCAGTTGGCGTGGCAATGCGTAGCTCCCTCTTCTGCAGAGTCCCCTCTGGCAAAATCAAAGCTATAATCTAGGTCCCGAAAGGGTGGTTATAAGATAGAAGGACTGCGTGACCTCTTGCTCCAGCGCTGCAAATGGCGATATGGGCGAGGATAATGGCAATGCCACAGCAGCTCGTAGATTCGAGCGCTAAATGAAGGCCGATTATGACCTTCTGAATTATGAACGCCGTATCTTGCCGAAAGCAGAAGATACAGACCGTGATTCGTGCTAAGAATTTATTCAGCCGTTTCAAATTCGGTCAACGTTCACATACAGTATATAGCTGCGAATTGACGTCGTCGTGGTAAAACGAACTTTTACTGTATAATTGCGAAGTCAAGTAGGGTTTTCATTGAAAAGGAGATTATTATTTAATACCGTACGATGCGCGGGTAATCCAATTTCAAAAGCCGCAGCGACGCACATACATTAAATTCCCTCGGCCCGTTACTGCAAAAACAAACCTGGCAAATCAAGTTGTCGTTACATATTAAATTAAATGTGAGTTTTCTTTCCCCCGATTTACTCCAAACGGATAAAACAAACATTAAAAATATAATGCGACTTCAACATATCGCGTAAGACTATCAAAATAGTTGCATCATCTAAATAAAAATCTCCGAATTTGTATCTGGATTTTTTTCTCGTGAAGTTGAAATGCGTCGCATTTTATAAGGGACCCGCGTATTTTTACAAATCGATGCATGCATGCGCGTTAAGAAAATTTTAAACTACATTGCAAATACATGTATGCACAAAATTTGATATTTAGAGAGTTTTAGGATAGTGGAAGGTGACCCGTTAGGGTGCGTGTCCATACCAGAGTCAATTATGCAAGTTTTTGCTTACCGAGAATCTGTGGCGCCTGCACAGTTCCGTCAAAGCGCCATACATTCACTCGCTTAAACAGACGATAGCGCCAGGTGTCACTGACTCCCTATACTATGCATACTATGCCTGAGAGATTCTCCTTCATGGACCCACCCACCTCCTCGATGATTGCACCGATCCCACCTTAAAGGCTTTAGTACGAAAAACAAACTTCCCCTAAATCTAACACTTACTAATGGCGAATTCGACTCATTACACCAGGTGCAGGTGCATGTTCTGGTGGGTGTAAACCGATCACGTGCTATG
>JAQGAO010000851.1:0-28872 GCA_034697705.1 Ommatoiulus sabulosus | reverse complement strand
CATTTCCCGTTAGGAAGGTCAAGAACGGTCAATTTAATGTGAAAATTTTGAGTAAATTTTGAATTGAAATCAAACTATAAGTAATATATCTGCTGCATTTGGACAGCGCCTGCTAGACTGGGGCATTGGAGACTTTGCTTAAAAGTCCACACATCCATTAATGTAGGAAATGTGCAGTGTTGATTTTTATGGCCATTGATTGGCAAACAAACAACGACCACAAAAATCACTCAAAAATTAAGGTTAACACAACACGTGATTAGGGGCTATTCCGCTTTTAACCGAGTTTGAAAGCGCATAAACTTTCGTTACAATTGAGGTTTGTTGCCTGATGTGAATTAAAAAATAAAATGAATTTAGTAGGCCTACATGTACATGAGTATTTGAACCTGTATAATTACTTGAACGAATCACTGGACAAATATAAATACTGTACATCATCTACATGTACATGTACATTAGACACTTATTTTCTTTCAATTTAGGTTTCAATTGCATGTTTAACATATTTTTTGAAATCCTTCCAACATTTAGGCTTGAACAGCCCTTACAGTACTGTATATTCTGCATTAATTCCACGTCACATTAATTTATATTTAGGATAATGAATAATGTATACAGTACATACATGTATTTACATTTTGGCCTGTCAAGAGAAATGGAGATTTGCACGAAAGATAAGGTGATAATATTTTGAAACTATCTGTAATTAAAGCATTTAGATAATCCATAATGACAGTTAATCGTGGCCTTATATATGCATTATCTGATGATAAATCCGAAAGTACTGTACCATATTAGTATATCCTGTTACTATACTGTATTAATAGTAGATAGCCTACATGCAATTAGCCAATTTAGCCTATCCCCTGTAAGTATAAGATACGTTCATACATACTGTATGTACGGAATGTACATGTACTGTATACACATTTTCAGCATGTACTGTACAGTAGTCTGAACGAAAAATGTCTGGAAATTATCACTACTAATTCATGAATATTGTTCAAGAAAGTCGCAAAATGAAATGTTATGTGTATACTATTATTAAATATAATGCGTATGTAAACAATTGGTAAAGCACGTACTATACATGTATTGTATAAAATGCACGGATCTGGCAAATGATCACCATATGTTTGGACACGATTTCACGAAAATTGTCAATTTCTTCCGCATTACCAGCCTTTGTCACATCGAAAACGTTTTTAAATGGTCGAAACATGAACAATAACATGTTAAAACCAATGACTAAAACATGTTCAACGTGTCATTTGCATGTTTCACTGTCACCAGGATCCTACATTTGCACATAAATGTAGGTAAATAGGGGCCTACAGCACAGTAATGACAGTATACACTGTATGTAATACCAGTATTACTCTAATTGGACTAAACATGAAAAAATAACGTGTCATTTGCATATTTGACTTCCACCACGGTCGTGTACGCCAGGGATAACATGACCTCCACACATTTTTGAGATTCTACATTTTTAACCTCTCATCCCGCCAATAAATTTCATGCTGAGAGCACCAGTGCCATCTATCGGTGCAACACGTTTTATTGCTGAATTGCCTGTATACCATGTATAATGTGACCAAGCGGGCCTCTTGATTTATGTTGGCCTTGGCTAAGGGCACAATCCCTGACCCCATAGGGACATTTTCCAATCTGCGCAAGATTTATGGAAGACCCCTTACTGAGACCAGAAGTCGCCACCCTGTATACGCGCAAACGAAAATCTTCCGAAATTTACGAAGAAAGTCTGGTGGCGCCCATTGTATAAGGCTAGCGAGTCAACAAGTAGCAATTATATATCTGTTGCATAAAAAAACCAAACGAACAATAGGAGTACATGCACTTTTTCAAGGATTTTTGGATGCGGAGGACTGGGGCTACACGTCACACCCGGATTTCCGTATAGGAACAAGCTGGTTTACGGGCCGGAGACGGACTGAGCACCCCGCTCATAATTAGTAAGACTCGGGTTATTATTAAATTTGGCCGGGCCGAATCCCACGCCTTGCCTCAGTGGCACGAACTGGACGTCATGATGATTTTTGGCGAATTTTTGATGGTGAGTTATCATGCCCGGAGACAAAACGTTGCATGGTTTTCAACTTTCAAGACTGCATGGTTTTATTCGATTTTGCCATGGACCCTAATTTTTGAAGCCTGTGCCTCGGTGGAAAAATGTAGGGTCGAAATTGGTCCTGCAGAAACGCCAACTCACAAGTCAATTGCGTTTCAAAGATGCACAACCCACGCATTATGTATTAAATTCTGAGGTTTTTTTTTTCTTTCTTCTTTTATCAAAATGTATCCTTGAACCATGCGAAAATGCCATACACATCGGTAGTGTTAAATTTATACGATTATTATTTTGCCCGCATAGAGACTCGAGGCTTGTTTGTGCGCCGGATGAAGGTTACCCTTTTGTTTTTGGCCTACTCAAATATTTTTGGCTGCGGGCAGGTGACCACTAGCGTTGGTGGGAGCGCACTATGACATTTTAGTAGTTTTGACCAATGTTTGTGCGGAAATCCGTTGAGATTTGATGCCTGTTCTATCATGGGCTCCACCCAAGTCGAGAGCCCAAGATCGGACTCAGATGTGATATTATTAACAAAATCATGTAACATTGGGAAAAATATGACATTAGGAAGGTTACCATGTCCGAATTCCATGGGGATTTTTCGACGATAGTCTTGGGCATAAAATTAAATATTTAAAAATTTTTTGTTTGTGTATCGATAATTGAGGTAAATATCTAGGAAATACGTATAACACATTAATAGTTTTTTAACGCATTAATTTCAAATTTTAAAAAAAATCACTAAAAGTTTAAAAAAGCGCTATCTGGGGAGCAATGTATGCACCACTGTGTAAAAAGTGAAACCTTTAATTCCTTTGAAAATGACGAGTGTGAGATTTAAAAAAGCGCCATCTCGGGATCCCTACATGAAAAATTGCGTAAAAAGTGAAACTCTTAGTTCATTTAAGATCAACTCGTGGAAGAATATGAAGAATATTGTATTAAATCATACAGGATACTTGAGTTATCATAAAGTTGCATTATTTTACTGATAAATTGTGAATTTCTTAATTCCGTTGTTTTGATAAATATGTTCGTTTTTTAGGAAAAAATAAGTTGTTTTTTTGTGGAAAATACAGTTTCGTTTATATTTTTTAGAAAAACAAACTGCTGCTATGTGTATGGTTAATGGTTTAGTAACACCTGAAACACATGCAGTTTCTATGAAAACTGTACATTACTCTGAGATGAGTACAGTTTTCATAGAAACGATGATTTGAGAAAGATGTTCTTCAAATTCATTTGAAACTAATATTGTTTCTTAACTATAAGAACGGTAAAAATGTTCAACTATGAAACATGCCACTGCGCTCAAAGGATGGAAACATGTCAACAAAAAACATGATTTAGATATAAAAAAGTGTTGCATGTACAGGAGCTATTTTCCTTATTCTTTTTCCTTATTCATTTCTTAAAAATTACTTTTCCATAACCCTTCACGCATTTTAAAGATCTGTTCCCTGAAGCTAAGTCCACACTGGAGGAAACATAGAAGAACTTTGTTTTTAATGAGATGCCAGTTGTTCCTCGAAACAAACTTATCTAAACAATTTAAGTAACAGTTTATGTAATCAAGTTATGTAAACAAATGGCAGCAATTCGCATAAAAAGCTCAAAAAGTTGCTCTATGGAGTGTGGTCGTATAGATTTAAGGTAGTCAAACAAATTGCAGGATATGTATTTGAAATCAAACAATTTCCTGTTGCTGAACACATGGAGCGTCATTTTCAGGAACTGGAATAATTTCCTGTTGATGTAGGCCTACACATGGAGCGTTATTTTAAGGGTATATCCCTACAGTATATGACAGCACTGTTTTAAAAAGGAAATGTGGGTGAACTAACTTGACAGCACTGCTTATCCCATCCGAAAGAAAACTTTTGTACATGACAGTAAAACATGTGACGTCAGTTTCTATCCAGAAATCAGTTGTTCAGAGTAGGATTACCTTTTAGTCTGGAAATATATATTTGCGAAGGACATTTTTCCCAACAGACGGGGAAATATCAAGGCCGTCAGACACGGGGCAAATTATATCCCGAAACTTCTTTACAGATATACATGTATTATTACTTGATAATTGCAAATGTTGCTGGGTGCGTTGGGATATATTTCCATAATAAAAGAAACTATCCTATTCTGAGCAAGTTATTTCCGAAAAGAAACTGACGTCATAGGCTTTTTCTGTTGGATAGCCATGGCAATCAGGAACGGATGGAATTATGCTGTCAAATTAGTTTACCCATATATTCCCCTTTGAAACAGTGCTGTCATATGCTGCATGTACTTTAGGGATATAACCTTAAAAGTATCGCAGCTGTGTGTGCAGCTACAGGAAATTGTTTCAGGTGAAATAACTTTTCCGCAATTTATTTCCAGAAATAATTTTTCTCGCGTGTGACGGCCATTAAGCAATAGTTTATCTGGAAACAAGATTTGTGATATAAATTGCCACGCGTGTGATGATCTTTAGAATAACTGATAGATTTGGTAAATTCGTAAACCTGGATTGCTTTTTACTGTTGCTTTCATTCTAAATCCAGTTTTCCTATTGTATGAATAGGAAGAGTCCTTCCGGTGGTATACCGGAAGGACTGGGTTTTTAACAGTGTGCTCGAACAAAACGTAAACAAGTTTCCGAAATAAAGAACATCATCGTGGCCACAGTGGCACATAAGGTTGCTCCCATTGTTAGTCCTCTCCTTTGTTTGCCGTCCTTTTTGTAATTTGGGGAAACCGAGATGGCGGCCAAGATGAAGCAAGACGGAAGTTGCTCCTCTAAAAAAATGGGCTGACCAAAGGACGATGGGCAATTTGCACGGCTATCGTTCCGCTCGGATGTCGGCGCGTAACTGAGCGTATTTTTGCGCAAACAAAGTGGGATTGATGCTTGTATTATTCATATTGTTTAGGCCAATTCTTACCTGGATATACGCAAAATGCATTTTCCTTGACCTTATTTCTGCTTTCATGGGGATTGATATCACTCGTACGTGCGATTCTGCGGGATGATTCGTGCAGAATTTCGTGAGCAGGGGGGGAATGCAATTAACGTCGAATTGAAAAGAATATACCATTTTTTATGGAAATGCTATTCGGAAGCCATTTTTTTGACTTTCTCCGATGCAGAATCTTAACGCGTGCATGAGTTTTCAAAATTGCTCCTCGCCTCCCATGCAATGTGTCCAAGGGCGGATCTGTGAGGGTAGGCTAGGTTGGTGGGGTGACTGAGGGAGTCCACCTTCTCTTCCTGCTGCCCCTCACCCCCTCAATTTCGGTAGATGCTGCGTACCATATTCTTTTAGAGGTCATCATAATTGTTATCAAAACAAACCAAAGGCGAAGCAAAAATGCAAATATTTTAAGGTCGTGATCATGCCTGTTTACGGTATTTTTTCAACTGCTTTAGTGGTGGTGTGATAATCATCAACTCCACGAATCATTAAGAAATTTCAAAAGTTTGGAAAGGAATTCTACATGCATTGTTTTTCTGATGTGCAGAATAATTGAAAGAATATTGAAGTGTTGAAATACAAACTAGAATAGTTTGTAAATATTCTAATAAAATTACAGACTTTTTTTATTTTCCCTTAATTTTTATGAACAAACTATTTTTTTATTAAACATACAGTTTTTATGATTCTCCCCCCCCCCCATTTTTTTTAAAGAATTGAAAGAATAATGATTTTTTAAGAATGAAGAATTTTGATGTTTAAATTTATTTAGATTTTTAAAAAAATTGAAAGAATACCGAAGTGTTGAAATACAAACTATTCTATTTTGGATTAAACTTACAATATTTTTTGTTTCGCTATAGTTTTAAAAGAATTGAAAGACTATTGAAGTGTTGAAATACAAACTTTTCTATTTTGTATCAAACTTACAGTATTTATGATATCCCCCTATATTTTTAAAAGAATTGAAAGAATACTTAAGTGTTGATATACAAACTACATGTATTCTACTTTTTTATTAAACTTACAGTATTTATGTTTTCCTTCCCTCCCCCCCCCTCCCCTATTTTTTTTAAAGAATTGAAATAATAATGATTTTTTAAGAATAAAGAATTTTTTCCCCCCTATATTTTTAAAAGAATCGAAAGAATTCTTTTAAGTATGCTTTATGAGTATAAAGTAATTACGCCCATGCATCTGATAAAGAAAGTGTCATCAGACAGAAGCTTTTGGCACTTTTGGCAGTCGTGTAGTCACTTGTGCAAAATCAAAGGAGTGCGCTGTTTTCAACCAATTAACGCATTCCTTTTGACCACGTGACTTAATTCACGACTGCCAAAAGTGTCCTTCGTAAAGCCTCTTTCTGAGTAACCCTGATATATTCTGTAAACATGGAAAATATACCAGAATATCACAGGAAACTTGTTTTTTCACATTTTGACAGCAAAAAAACTTGAAAGTTTGCTTATAACATGATTGATACTAATGTGACATTTGATAAAAGCAACTTATAATTCAACCTGAAGAAATATTTGAAAATATATCTTTATAAAAACAATTTGAATTTTGTTCTTGTTTTAGCCGTTTAAGAAAAAAATCTCATTGGAATTCTGGGAAGAGCGAGGGGAGGAATTTTCCAAACATTTACACGTACATAATTCAGATTATCTCTAATTAATCATTTAAGTGTAAAACAAACCAGCTAGGGAGCGTAATTAATTAACTAACTCCCAAAAACTTGGAAAACGGCTTTAATTTATGGCGCTCCGAGAACGTCGGGAATTTTGAAATTGAAGGTTATGATTCCCTCGATTTATCAAAAATGTACACCTGTTTTTTTTCTGAACGACTTACAGTAACTTAGCTTCGAATACTTGCAGACTGTGAAGAGTCTATGCATTTAAATCGAATGAACAACGCTGTTTTTCATTTGGTGACTGACATAAAACTGTACCAAGCATTAAAAATAAAAAGACGCTGAATCACAGCTGAATCAAATATACAGTATTTGCTCTGAGTCGAAGGTTGAGCAAAAAACATTTTTTCCAATCAAATGTGGATTGCAAAGCATTTGCTCCGAATAAAAATGTTAATTACAAAGCATTTGTACCGAATCAGCTGTCGATTTCAAAGCATATCATCTGAATAAAATGTTAATTCGAAACCATTTGCTCTGTGTCAAAGGTTGAAACAATTGTATTCGTTTGGAGTAAAAGTTTAGTTGAATCAAATGTATCTGCTCGGAGTCACAAGGTGGAATCAAATGCATTTGCTCGGAATCAGAAAGTTGAATAAAATGCATTTGTTCTGAGTAAAAGACTGAATGGAATACATTTGCTTGGAGCCAAAAGGTTAAATAAAACGCATTTGCTCGGAGACAATTAAAGATTGTATCAAAATTATTAACTCCAATTCAAATGTTTATTCCAAAACATTTTCTCCAAATAAAATGTTTATTTAAAAGCATTTGCTCCAAATCAAATGTTTATTACAAATTAAATGTTTATTCCAAAGCATTTTCTCCAACTCAAATGTTTATTCCAAAGCATTTTCTCCAACTCAAATGTTTTTTCCAAAGCATTTGATCCAAATCAAATGTTTAGTCCTATGAATTTGCTCCAAATGAAATTTAATTCCAAAGCATTTGCTCCAAATCAAATGCATATTCCAAAGCATTTGCTCCAACTTAAATGTTTATTCCAAAGCATTTGTTCCAAATTAAATGTTTATTCCACTGCATTTGCTCCAACTTAAATGTTTACTCCAAAGCATTTGCTCCAACTCAAACGTTTATTCCAAAGCATTTGCTCCAACTCAAACGTTTATTCCAAAGCATTTGCTCCAAATCAAACGTTTTTTCCAAAGCATTTGCTCCAAATCAAACCTTTATTCCAAAGCATTTTCTCCAACTCAAACGTTTATTCCAAAGCATTTGCTCCAAACAAACGTTTTTTCCAAATCATTTGCTCCAAATCAAACGTTTATTCCAAAGCATTTAATTGCTTCAACTCAACTGTGTATTCCTTACATCGTACGTTAGTAGAATGCCTCTCGCAAGCTTATCTTTCCCTACATTTGTAAATTTTGGAGGTAAAAAGCACCGTGCGGAATAAGAAAGGTGTTGTTCTACCTCGTCCATGGAAGACATGCTGCAATGATCGTAGATGGACGGAATGTACTGTCCATTGGCCAGTCTTTTGCTCTGAATGGTCACTTTCAGACTTTCTTTAATGAGGTGAGTTCTGGTGGCCTGGATGCTGGGCGGCGATGAACACATGGGGGAGGAACACTGACTGCTGAACGAAGGGCTGCTCAGGCTGGGCGACATCTGGTTGGGATAGTGCTGCTGGTAGTTCTGATTGGCGTAATTGTTCCGCGAGGGGGCGCCGTTAACCGCGTTGGTCAGCTCGTGGTGAGAAGTGTTCATGCTGCAGTAAGCAGAGTCGGACATGGCTCCGCCGTTGCTGCTACTGTCGTCCGGCGACGGAACTGGGCCTGCCGATGCTGAGGCTAGGGTCATCAGACTCGTGATGATTTCCGGTGTGGTGCAAGCGGCGTCTTCTGCACTTCCGCACGGTGGTCCACAAGATGGCGTTTGGGCATTGATGCTCAGGTACATGGTGCACGATTTTGAGCTAGCCTGGAAATATAAACCAAATGGAACATTGATTCTTCCAAATATTTCAAAATAGGAAACTGGAAACTTATGGAAACATTTGTTTCTGTTGCCGTGAGCTATATGGAACATTCAGAAACATAGGGACAAGTTGACGGAACAAAGAACATAAACATGGAGGAACTTATTGTGGCTAATTGTTGCCTGTTGTTTCTTTAGATATAAACTTACGTAAACATACTGAATCATTCTGTCCAAGCAAGATGTGCAACTTGTAGAAACAGCGTGTTCCAGTTTGCTCGTTTCCAGACAGTAAATTAACACACAACTTAGAAGGTGGTTTGGACATGCAGCATAGAGTTGCATGTACGTACAGTATCTCACAAAAACAGAAATGTTTACTCATGTTGCTAAACTTCCTTTGATCTTTACCACTTGTTATGGATACAGGAAACTTGGGAAACTTTTGTTTCTGTTGCCATAAACAATAATGAACTTTCAGAAACACTCAGGATTCTCAGCAACATTTGGTAAGAAGTTGCAACAGAAACAGAAATGGGAAAGTCCACTAGATTTCCTCCAGTGTAGACGCAGCTGGTACATACCAAGGAAACTTTAAGGAATATTTAACTGTTTCTGAAACTGGAAATTCAGCCCTGAACGAAAAAATTTCACTGGAAACTGGAAATTTCGAACTGGAAACTTCCAATTCGAAACTCTGAAAGCAAGTTTCAGTTAAGTTTCCTTGGAGTGTACCGGCCTGTTAAGAATATGCAAAATTGTAAACATACATTATTTGGGTATTTTTAACTTAAATATTTTCCCCACATTTTCGTGAATGCTACAGTGCTTGATGGGTATATCTGGCAGCACATTTGAAGTTATTCGGGTAATGGACTTTGGCATCACCCTGCAAGTGCCCCGCTATGTTTAGCCCGCGCAATTAGCATGTGAAATGGGTAAGAAAATCTTGCTTAGGCACGCCGGAAGTAGCCGAGCATATCGTGTTTGGGGCACAAATTGGCAATTTTCCACTAATTGCGTCTGACAAATCGCGATAATGCTTGAAAGGGATGCTTTCTTTAACAGGCGTTATTCGTTGAAGCATCGCATGGAGGCAGCGCCTCTCGTGCGTGCATTTCTGCACCCTTTAGGGTGTCTGTAAAAATGTTTTTCGAAGAAAAAAGAAAGCATAAAACACGTCAGATGTAGTTAGGGCGAACAGGTGTAACACTCGGGATCTCCTTGGAAAGATTGCTATTAATTATTAGGTTAATTTTGGACGAAAATCCCTCCCCCCTCCCCTCATGAAAGATACGATCTGGCGGCGAACGAGCGAAACAGTTGATTTTGAGAAGCCATCGAGCATTGAGAATGTCCTCTTCAAAAACGAGTTGTTTGGACTCGAAATGGACGTTCTGGAGTTTAAAATGCAGGTTGCACACACTCGATGCCAATTAACTCCAAATCGTTAAACATGTGCCGGCTTATTTCAACTTTCGTCGAAGTCGTAAAAAAAATGCAAGCATTTGCTGACGTGCTTGGCAAACGAACTACATCAGATATTCTCGAGTAATAAAGCCTGCTTTTTCCAAATCAAAATTTGGTTAATTTGCTCATTAATTAGTTTTGTTTGTTTATCGGCATTCACGCCAACGCGGAACTTGCGTGGAATTAAACTGCGACTTCAGAAGTTCAGATAACAGCCCGAACACGTACAAATGCATAATTAAATTGATGTAAAATTGTTCTTTGTAAGACACTGTATATGCTAACGCGCGTGTCTTGAATGCCTGCATTCTAATCGCTGCATGCTCTCAGCTGGAGAGCACTCAAGGTGGAATTCTGCGCAGAAAATGAGTACTAAACATAATTCGTTTACTTGTATGGTGTAGAAATAAGTGATGTCTTCGCCTTTTAAATTTAGTTCCATTTGGAATTTTGTCTGACTTCGTTAAGACGAATGTCAAGAGACGACAAATTGTGTTCGTTTAAACCGTAGTTCGTATTATCAGAGGTTAGACAAAATATGACTTCTGAACAATAAGAACTATGAAGTTTCATCGACGTTTTAAGAAATCCATCATTTTTAGTACTTTTATGGTGTATAGAAATAAATTAAGTCTTCGCCCTTTGAAAACGTTCCATTTGGAATTTTTGTCAAACCTCATTAAGACGAATGTCAAGAGAGGACAAATTTTGTTCTTATTATCAAAAGTCAGACAAAATATGACTTCAACAATAAGAACTGTGAAGTTGCATCGAAGTTTTAAGAAATCCTACATACCCCACGTATATGAATGGGAAGGTGCTGCAAACGTTTATCGGAGAATTCCCCGTTATAACGTACATTTTTTTTATATTGTCTAAAGTTCGTTTTAATGTACCATTGCGCGAATGCTTGGGACCTGCAAAAATTCATTCGTTTTAGTCGAAAGTTTGTCAAGTCCGAATTTAGACTTCGTCTTAAAGAAACAAATTATAACATTATTCGTCCATACTCTATGACGGGGACTGGAAGTGAGTTCGTACTATCAGAAATTCGTATAAAGCGAGTTCTTAATGAGGTTCCATTTGATTCTCTGTTTCACTCATGGTTTTCTTATTTATGTAAATTGTAAAGCTTGAAATTGCATGTAATCAATACATATTTTGCCTGTGTAACCATGGCCAATAACCAGAAAATTTGAATTTGAATTTAAACAATTTCAATGCATTGCTTTTAAATATAAAAAGTCGCAGTAATCTGAAACCGCACCATCTAGGGATGAACAAGTGCAGCGTCATGAAAATTTAAACTTTTCAATTGATTTAGAAGTGACGCAGAGAACTTAGAAGATTAAAAAAAAAAGTTAAATTCAAAATTTCTAGATGTTACCATCATGTTCTCTGTTATAAAAATCAAAACAATTACTACTGTATGTCAACAGTTTATCCTCCTGTGGATTCTACACTCGTCTGTAATGATTGTTTTTCTTTAATTCTATACTAACGTATTTACAAACACTTTCGGAATTACCCATCTAACTTTTTAACATGAAAGACTTCACTTAATCATCCCGCAGTTTTGTAGTTTTATTTTAATAAATTAACATCCACATCCGCCACAGATCGATCCCCCACCTGGCGCGGTTTGAGCGAACTTAGCGAGGCGGGAATTCTCGCGTGATTCCACGCGATGTCCCCCGCGTAGGGGGTGAGCCAATATCGAGAATCGCTCGCGGCGCCACCTACAGTCTGTGGCGGATGCGGATCCTTCCTGCTAATTAAGCATTAAAATTAAGAAAACGTTATTAAAGTGGGCGTTTAACTCCAACGCCATCAAGCACGGTTGGCATTGATGGACAAATTTCTGGAAAATTTCTAACCCTAATTCGCTATAAATCCTGCATTTTAATGAAAAATATTACTTGCATATTTAACTTTAAGCATTGCATGTGCTGCATATTAAACGTTTATATAGGCGATGATTTATCAATAAGAACTTCTTCTGTAAAAATCTATGTCCATATTTCACTCAAGATGTACAATATATGTTTTTTTTTTGTAAATCTTCATGATTATATCTTTGAATGATAATTGCCGTATTTGGGCGCCATATTGAAGCTCCTAGCCATTCGTGATGACCGTGTGAGCTTGATGGCCTTCTTCGCAACTTCAACGTGTTATTTGCACCGTAGCTAATTAGAAACCTGATTAAATTTTCCAAAAAAAAGGGCAGAAAATAAAGGTAAACTTAAACGGCGATGCAATTTGTCAAAAAATTGCATGGCAATTATCGCACTTCATGGCTGGTTGCAGGGATGTTCTTAATTAATCACTACAGCACATTAAATTCGTCTTAAACATCGGGAATCAGATTTTAAGGGTCTTAAGTATTTTGAATCCTTGCCTATAACGCAGTTTGCAATGTCAAAACGGTTAACGAAGTTTTTGAGCTAAAAACTAGAACTGCCTATAACCTGTTTACCCTTAGAAAAGAACCTTTGTCTACATCAGTTATTACGAATCGCAAAGTGGTACGAGAATTTTGGCCTTGCACTTGTGCTGACCCTCAAATATAATACATGTATGATGTATGAAATGTACATGTATGTTGATAAACACAATTTTTTCAACAACCCTGTTCTGTACGTTACAATTACAACTAGTGTAGCACAATAATATCGTACCCCCAGGCCCCAGCTTCAGAAGTATCACAGGTTAAAAATCTTGAATTTGGCACTCACAATTTTCCACAAATCTACTTAAATATTCACCTTCAAGAACTTCTGGTGGGCACTCATTTCCGTAAGATACAATATAGTAATATACAATATATATTATATAAATCAATAGCAGAAATAACAAAAATAAATGAAGAATTTAGAAAACTTACAATAGTAGTCGAGCTGTATTTTACAGATAAAAAGCTCTTTCTAACTACGACTGATGATATATGCTATTAATCTCAAAATGCCCATAAATGTCACTGACCATGAGTTAGGCAGATAGAGGAAACCATATATAGTCTAAATACATGTACTCAAACTGTGGTCGAGATATTAAAAAAAGAAACATTTTTCGCGTATTTCTCAGATAATAGCGCGAGTAACGGAGTGTTAAAGCTTGCTTTTAAGTTCAGAACCTACAAACATGTATTCATTCCGTGTTTATCACAAAAGATTATCATATGTAGGTTGCACCGTACCGTCATTTACATGCTTTTAACATGTCATTATTGTGTTTATTATTCTTTTTTAAATTTGAGAACAGATATTTTTGCCGACAATGGCACGCCGTTAAGGTCAAAGTTATACGATAAAATAACGAATCTTATTTCAACAATGGCTCAAATGCAGAGATGAATTTGTATTTCTGGGAACACGCATTTTTACTGTAAGACCGCAATTTGTTGCCAATTAAATTTCAGGCAATTTTATTGTCCAAAGAATCATGCTTTATGTTTCGTGTTTCCGAAAATTGACTGTGAATTGTTGTAAATCAAATTTTTTGGAACATTCAGTAACTGCACATATATTTTAGCATAAAATGAGTACTCAGACTACATTATTGCGTTCCGTGCAACAGACGGGAAAGCACGAGGCAATTTTATTGTCCAAAAAATAAGTAGAATTGAAATATTTTATATTTCAATTTAGCAAAAATCGACTGTAAATTGTTCAAAATGAAGTTTATGGAACATAAAGTATACTGTAGCTGCACATACTGTATTGGGACTCAAGGCGAGTACTCAAACTACTATAGTGTCCCACAGACGGGAACACACGAGGCAATTGCATTGCCGGAAAAATCTTGTTTTATAGGCTTTAAATTGTTTGAAATCAGCAAAGCTGAAATTAAGTTTTTGGAACATAACTGCACATATTGGAACAAAAAATGAGTTCTCAGACTACATTATTGCGTCCCACAGAAAGAACCACACGAGGCAATTTGTTGCCAAATTTCAGGCAGTTGTTATGTCCGAAAAAATCTTGTTTACTTGGCTTTAAATTGTTTGCGTCCCCAACAAAATTGTTCACATTATTTCTAAAACATCTTTAGATGAAACACATTCTACTTAACACTAAAGATCACATTTAGGATCATATTTTTCAGGAACAGACGTCACGTGGATGACCGCAATTCTCATTTAAATACGAACTTAGAAATTGATAATAAGGGCACTCTGAGAGGCGTTTAATTGTGCTCAATTTGGGTACAATTCAGCGACTATGCGACATTTATTTTAAAGAGCCAAGCCACTTGACCAAATCCTGAATATTCATTGATATACTGTACGTATAACGAATTGCCAAGGTTCATTCCGAGGACCGCCGTAGAGGTCACTGTCGCATAATTGACACAATCGCTGAATTGTACCCAAATCGAGCACAATTTAACGCCTCCCTGAGTACCCTTAATATGAACTGATTTATAGTCTCCTCCCAGGGTATGGACGAATAATGTTAATTTCTTTGTTTAAGACGAATTCCGCATTCGGATGTTACAAATTATCGTGGATTTTCCGAGTTGCCGAGCATTCGTTAAAACGAATTTTAGACAATATAAAAATAGGTACGCAATAACGGGGATTTCCCCGATAAAAGCTATAGCTGCAGCACCTTCTCATATTCATATACAAGTAGTGTACTATACGTGGGGTTAAATTGGATTTCATCCAAACTTTGAAAGTTTCTTTCATTGTTGAAGTCGTGTTTCGTCCGACTTCGGATAATACGAATTCATGTCTGCGTTATAATTTTCATATCAAATGTCACGTGGATGACCCCTATTCTCATTTAAACAGGCAATTTGTATGCCAATTGAAACCCATGCCAACACGCAGCCACACGCCTCTTCATGCATATGCAGCTACCGTTTTTTTTTTATTGGTCAACAATTGAATGCACAATCAAGCATCACCTGACACCGCGTGCACACTGACCAGAACCGCACCTGAAATTGTTCTCAGATTCCGTCGTCGGTGACTGGAATGGCCGCTAGGGGCAAGCTGCGGTAATGACATATTTTTGCTTTTCTGGTGAGGTGCGGTGCAGACTCCCACAACTGGCCTGTGCTAAACAATGCGCTTCTTGTAGTTCTGCCAGCCTGAGTTCTGCAGCCGAATCACAATGATATGCTTCATGATTTCATATTTCGCACCCCCCGCGGAGGTGCCTCTAAGCGGCATATATTATTAGGAAACATGTGTTTCGATTTGTGCTATATCATTATTGTTCATGAAGTACGAGTCGGAAAAATTGGTGGGAGAAAAAGTTAAGCTTATGACGCCTGTTGTCTCGCCGTAGGTTGTTGCATACTGCTTACTCTTGACTGCAGCCGCTTGAGGGCAGCACCAGCAATTTCCTGGACTAATAGGTCTGATGCCTTTACGTAAGAGCCCGTAATAGGTGACTTTTTCATTGCATCAAAAAGAACGTGCAAGCTGTTGGGTAATTGTCACGTGATACTGGCGCAATGACGAAATCTGCATAAAGTCCATAAAGCTATAAGAACATTTTTTGCTAATTGCTGCATGCCAGTTGTTTAAATTATTTTTTTTACATAAATTGTCACTTGAATTGTTTACACAAGTTTGTTTCTAGGAACTGGCAACGTATTGTATTAGCAACAGAATGTTTCTCTTTCCTCCAGTGTGGACGTACTTACTACTTATAGCTTTATGTTTCCGGCTGTTGACGCTGGATGGCGCTTAATTAGCATCACGCTTCCGGGATAAAGAAGAAAGCGTAGTGCTGTCAGACTAGAGTAATCCATGCTAAACGTTTAATTTTAACTTTGGTTATAGAGACCCATATCACAAGCTGTTCTAATATGGACTTTTGATTTTTTAAGTATAGGCCTATAAAGTGCGGCCACGGCACCTATTTATGTTCTATTTCAGGATAAAACTGCATATCTGAGGGTGCCATATATACTTTTGGACTCTTTCAGTTAAATGACAGCATCGTCACTATTTTACCGTGACTTACAATACATTAAAATGCTTTGAAACATGCTCGTAAATGAAACATCTTGAGTTGTGTCACTATTGCGTAGATTTGGCATAATCTCTACAAGTCTTTTGTTATAATTCCATGCACGCATGCTAATTTTATGAAATGTTTTCGACATGCAGAAAAAGTTGGTCATTTGTTGTTGGGACATGCATGCATTGTCAAACAATGTTTATCATTCACATATAGGATAATTTTGAATATTTTTGCACAAATTTGCCGTGTTTTCAAGGCATCGGTTATTGAAAGAAACTTGTCAGTAATTACTTCTGTCATATGGCTAATTTGGGAACTTTGGCAACGAGTTTGTAGGCGTGTACGCAACCTGTTGTTCGTCAAAAAATGAATTCGAAATTTAGTCCAAAATATTTTTTCCTCATGATTATTTACCAAGTACTCATCGATCCATATTCTCCACCTCATGATAGGAAGGGCGTCTGAAATTTTTGGTACACGCATGGTCGCCAATGCGCGTTACTCATCACACCGCAAACACACTGTTCCGCACTCTTCGGAACATGCATTTCCGTAGCTATATTATCCTCTCGATATTGAAAAGTGAAAGCCGCTTAATTCGATCACGTTGATTCCAGCGATTTTGACCGAATTAAGGATTTTTTACATAGGGCAGCATAGGGAAATAAATCGGTTCTGACCGGATTAAGCGTGATCGAATTAACAGGCTTTCATTGTACAGTATACATCCAGACCTGGAGAAGTCAGGGAAGAATGACTTATTTTGAAAAAGTCAGGGAAATTCAAAGTATATAGTCATGTTGTTGCGATCCAAAATTAATGCTTCTATATGGTAATTACTGTAGCTCAAAGTCCAGTTTTCGAGTAAAAATTTGCAAAATTGTTCACGTTTTCCGAGACCAAATTTGCAAAATTGTCCATGTTTTCTGAGTACAAATTTGCGAAATTTTCCACGTTTTCCGTTTGCAAATTTGCAAAATTGTCAACGTTTTCCGAGTAAAAATTTGCAAATTTGTCAACGTTTTCCGAGCACAAATTTGCAAATTTTTCAGTTTTCAGAGTACAAAATTGCAAAATTTCCCACGTTTTCCGAATAAAAATCTTCAACATTTTCATTTTCATGCAAATTGAAAAAAAACATGTTAATTTTCCAAATTTATATTATTTTGCAAAATAATTTCCTGTGTCGATTTTTTAAAAAAATGTCAATTTTTGACGTTGTCATTTCATGGTCAGGGAATTTTTTTTTAAACCTAGAAAAGTCAGGGAAGTTGAAAATAAATTTCAGACAGACTTCCTGTTGTATCAGAAAACGTTTTTTGCATGCGTTCAGAATTGGCCCATGTGCATGCAGGTGTTCCGATTAGTTCTCCGCAAGAGTCCCATCGAGGCCACCATCATCCATGGCTGCTCTTCATCATCGCCCAATATCCCTCTTGACCGTGGCATTTTCTCCAATCTTCGAAAAATAGGAAAGGTCAAGAGTAGCCCGAAAAACAATTCGAGAGAAAAAAAAACACAACAACCCAAAACGTGCTTCGCCTCCGTACCAATTCGCTCGATTATCCCGATCCAACAATTAACTCGGTTATTACAAAGTTCTCCAGCGCCATTGAAGAAGGCCTTGGAGAGTGCCCTCTGTCAAGGTGAACGCGCGTCATTCTGACGTCGGAGGCGGGGGATGCCCCGCGCTCGCCCACTCGCCAAAATCTGCGAAAACGTGCGCGAAATTCTACGAAACTTTCCATCCCCCCCGACGCCTCCGCACTTCTGCCGACGTGGTTTAATTGACGGACAAATGACCAACTAACGGCCAAGAAATACCTCGGAACGCGGTATGCGTTTGAGCTGTTCGATAACGACATTTGTTGCTTTTTTTTATTTTCAATTCCAAGTTATTTTTCAGGGGAAAAATTAGAAAAACAAAGGTCTGGGCGATCAGGGTCACGCAATATGACGAAGGCTGCCTGAACGCCAACGTGAATTTCTGCGCCAACTGCGAAGTCTGTGAACAGGATATTCGGTACGGGGCAGTGTGTCACTGGTGTAACGAGAATCGCAAGACGGCGTGGCGACGTTTCCAAGAGTGCTTTTTGGCCAAACCTTCGTTAGCACTGTGATAACGAAGTTTTATGCAACACGCGCCAGGGGGAGAACCTCGCACCCGAGGCGAAAGTGCGAAGGCCCTGAGAATCCTGAGTCACTGGCGGTACTCAAACAGACAAATTTTAGCGGGACTAAAAGGTTGACAGGATGCTCAAACCGCTGGACTTGCACCGGTTGAGTCTGGGCAGAGATGGACAATTGTTAGTCAGTTGATGCAATCAAGACTAATGACTGATCATTCATGTATATTAGGTCTTGACTAGCGACTAATTTGGGTAGTCAGTTAATAGTCTATCCATATAGACGAATTACACTAATATTCGTTAGTCAGTAGCCGTATATGCAACGACTAACTGTCTAACTTCGTATCTACATGTATGTATATATGGAACTGGGAGACTATCTATTAGCAGTTTTCGTACATTTTTCAAATTTTCCACAATTTTGCTAATCGGAAATTTGGCAACTTTTTCGCAATTTTGCAACTTTTTTTAGAAAATTTCCGAATTTTTTCACCATTTGGAAATTGTCGAGGAATAACAAAACTGTCGAAAAATCTTCCTAACCGTCGAAAATTTGCAATATTGTCAAAATATTCGCTAAATTGTCGAAAATTTGCAAAACTATCGACAAATACGCAAAATTGTTGAACATTTGAAAAAAATAACCTTGCTCCGAGACTATTTTGTCATCAATTTCACTGTCGAAAATTCAATTTTCAATTTTAGTAACGAATTTTAGTCATATAGTTGCAAATTTTATTCGGCTAATACTTAATTCTGATCTGTGTGTTTATTGTCCATGGTTATAATCATTGAGGCTAGGCATAGGTTAACTTTACGGTAATGTGAAAAGTTGGAACCCTTAGTGCCCACAGGGTCAAATGTGTCCCAATTCAGTTTCGGAACATGTGCTATACATGTACATGTATGTCCCATATCTTTAATGCATGTTGTTTCCAGAATAGAGGGCGGAACATCTACTTCCATGTTTTTTTATTATTTTCTCAAATTGAACATTGGAATCAATAATTGGACCAATCGCACTTGGAATCGAAATCAATCAGTCATTTTGAATAGGCCTACTACATATATTTGTTGATATTTATGGAATTTTATCCTTTGGGACACATTTGTTCCGCTTGATCAGTCATACATTGTTTTGGAAAAACAGTACGTATAAGTCCAAGTGGGTGCTTTAAAATCTAGATTTCCATCCCCGCCTTCCCCCCCCCCTCACTATTGATTCCAGTGGAACATTTGTGTCCCAATGGGACTGCAAACAAAATCCCAGTGGGAAATTTGCCTCCCAACAGACATAACGGAACTTGATGTTGATGTGTTAGTCTCTAAAAATTTGTTTCATGAACATATGATTAAAACACGTTGGATCCCAACATATGATAACAAAAGTAACTCTGTAATAATATTTACTATTCCGTATTTATGATATTCATATTGAAGATACATTGTATGTAAAGTCGGGTACACACTATCACCAACCCAAAACAAAAACTCCAAACTTGAAACTTTTCTGGTTTGTGGCAACGAAAATAATGGCGTGGCAAACTGTTTTTGCCAAACTAAAAACTAGAAAATCAAGTTTGCTTACTAAGTTTGGCGTTCCCGTCGAGTGTCGGTGAGATGAAAGGGAAATAGTTAAACTTTTTGGCGGTGGCGCTGCTATCAACGCTTCGTCTGCACGATATCGATGAAATTAGTTAGTGATATTTTCTGTCGTCAGCTGAGTTTTGTCAATATGGTTTGTTGCAGTGTGTACGCTAAGGTTTTGCAAAACTATTTTGTATTATTTTTTTTTATAGAAACTAGTTCACGTTGAAAGTTTAGGGTTTGTGGTTTTTAGTTTTGGTTTGGTGGCTAGTGTGCATGTACCCGACTTTAGAGTAATTATTTTCTGTTTTAATTACCTACATGTACATGTAGCTCGATCGTATAAATTGATAAATTTTCGAAATCGATTTTGAACAGTCGTTTATTTAATTCTGTGTTCCTTGGTATTTTTCATTTTACTAGCAAGTCCTTAAAACAGGAACTACAACTTCAAAACCAAAACGTATAGATCTGGTAGAAAGTTTCCATGATTCAATACCTATTTTATTTCGGTTTCCGACTTCTCGCTTTCTATAGCCTCCATTAAATTCACGATGAGAATAATGTTGAAAACAATTTTTATTACTTTCCCATGCAAATTTTCCAGTTCTGCACCGAGCGAAATCCAAGCTAAAAAAATCTTAATCCAAATATATTGCCTTTGTTATTTTTAATCGTGATAGCATACTTGACTCATTCTCACCTAAAATTTGCCAGTATGAATTTATTTAATATTCTCAAATTCCTTCCTGGTGAAACAAATTGCACTTTTAAAGTTATGAAGTTCCTTTTTTAAAATGCTAAATGTCATTGAACACCGAGTTAATGATCATAGGGTTATTAGGGTTAAATCGTTCAGCATTTCAATGAAACGAAATTTAAAGCCTTTATTTCTGCAAAATATGCAGTAATCTGACAAAATGATTCATAAATGAGTCAATATCGATTTCATTCGCATTTTTCTGGATTCTGGGGACCAACAAACAGCGAAACCTTGAAATGTTTTTATTTGGGTAAATTAATGGGCTTGTTTTTTTTCCTATTCATATACATTACTAAATTTTTTTTTTCTTCTGAACATGGCGTGTTACTACTGTGACTATAGTTGCATTTCTTCTAAAAGTTAAATATCATAATGCAAAACTATACTTGTGACCTATAAGACTTCGTCGTACGATGCTATAACAGCCCACGCAGATTGGTTTTTTTCCAGCCATAATCGTAAAAATGGCCACTTGATATGATAATAGGTCGAGCTAAAAAATGTTTTCTTAAGTTTGTGCAAAGTATTTAGATGCTCAAAAGTCAAAGTGTTTCATAAAATGCATAAGTGTTTGGGTCAAAAAGATAAATGTAAATGTTAATGCACTCCGTTAATTAGGTTTGCTGTAATTGGTTCTTTTATTTACACTGATGATATTAGTGACAGCTAGCTTCTAGTTTGTAATTCAAAAGGTGCAATTTGGCACACGTTGTCGTTTTTGCACACCTGTCAGAACAAATTTGCATATCAAGTTATGGCTGGAGTTCGTCATGCGGACAATATACAGCTGGATATAAATTTTATTAATCCAGTTGTACACCCTGCCATAAACTAAAATATTCAGCCCTGAAATGCAAGCTTTTTAGCAAGTAGTTTTAATTTTGTTTCACTTGTTCTGAATACAAAACTTTCCCGCCTGAAGTTTGAGAGTAAAAATTAAATTGCTGCATTCACCAATTTTCAGAATATTGATAAAAAATCTTCAACAGTATTAAACAGGTACTGCAAAATATTACTCGAAACTACATGTAAATCACTGAATAATATCAAGTTGAAAAAGGAACATGTCGTGGTGTTTAAGATTAACTTTGATTATGGTCTTTATGGCATTTGTAAAACATTTGTCTCATCAAATAAATGTTTTTCAAGTATTAAACCGTAGTTCGTATTATCAGAAGTTAGACGAACTAATGGTACGAACTAAACTTTCATCAAAGTTTTCCTACCCCACGTACTGTAAATAAGGTTCCCCAGACCTGTAAAATCTTGAAACGTCAGGGAACTTGAAAATGTCTGGAAAAGTCGGGGAAGAATAACTTATTTTGAAAAAGTCAGGGAAATTCAACGTATTAATGTTGTTACAATCCAAAATTAATGGTTTCACGTGTTTATAACTCAAGGCTCATTTGCAAAATTTAAAAAAATTCCAGTACAAACATATGCAAAATTCTCACTAATTTCAGAGGAAAAATTTACAACATTTTCAACAGTTTCCGAAGACAAATTTACAAAATTGTCAACCGTTAAAAGTACAAATTTTCTACATTTTCCGAATACAAATTTGTTAAGTTTTCCAAAAATTTCTTTGTTAATTTAAAAAAAATTCAAGATTGTTATTAGTGGCCTAAATTTTGCAAAATATTGAATATTGTCCTGTGTCGATTTTGCAAAATAGTGGATAACATTGGCATATGTCAACCTTGGCATTTTTATTGGTCAGGGAAATTTGTTTAAAAAAATATAAAAGTCAGGGAAGTTGAAAATGAAATTTCTGAAGGAACCCTGCATGGTATTTGAATCGGAACGTACTTTTTTGTTCATATTATTGTCCTAAGTTCATTTTAACGTAAAATAGCTGGGATGCTTAGAACTTGGAAAATGCATTCGTTTTAGCCGAAAATTTGTAATAACCGAGTTCGAAATTCGTCTTAAAAAAGAAATTAGCATTTATTCGTCTATGTCCTACGACGTGGACTGGAAATATAATGATTACGATTACGGGGACTGGATAATATTATGATTACGAATGCATTCCCTTTGTATTTCAATCAAAATAATTCAATTAACGGTTTCTGGAACACCTTCTTTCTCTAAATAATCAACAGCGCTGAAGAAAACGCATATCCGGCAGCCAATCATTTTGCATCCTTCGCAGTTTTGCGATTCGCAAGACCTGCTTCGATGGTGTCATATTTCCCGAAAATTGCAAAAATTCACTCCCCCTTTCATTTGCGTCTAATTATGCAAATAACATAATTTTCCACCTGAAGCAAGTTGCAAGAATCTGGTAGCAGTCAGGGCGTCCATAAATTCTGAAATTAATGGAATTCATTTCGCTGCTCGATGACACGATGCGCCAGAACATTTCATTTTATGTCCCATTGTTTGCCCAACTCTTATGGGCACCTTGGCCTGAAACTTTGTTTTGGAGGCGTTTTGTATGCATTTCCAAATTGTTCTGACAGAAGAATAAGAACGAGAAAAGTAACACTCTAAAAACAACGAATTAATTGCGTTGTAGGTGTTTTTGCTTTTGTTTCTGTGACATGTTCTTGCACCAGGCTCGACAAGCGAGGCAATCCAAACCAATATGTAGATGCATTTTATTATTTTTTAAATTTCGAAATAATTTTCCCATGTCCGAGGAACTAAGGGAATTAAGGCTTAATTGGCATCGCGTGGAATTGCTAGATGGATAAAAAAATAATTATACCCGTGTATTTAATGGTGTAATAACTCGCAAAACACTCACGTGGACACACCCTCGCACTGTAACATCCATAGAGAGTTTGAAAATGAGGACGCTGTGCTTTTTTGCACCGGAAGTAACATTGTCATGCAACTCTACCTGTGCTGATAAATTTTGAAAGTTGGATGCTAGCTTTATTAATTATGCATGTCCCTGGACGCTACACCTCCTGTTGGAGCTGGATAATGCAGTTGCAAAACGTAAGCCAAATTGGGAACAGTTCCTGTTTCCCACCCTTGTGGAAATGGGACATGTTAATGTACGTTTTTGATGTTATCTAACCATCAAACGTGTTTAAGATACATGTACATGTATGTTCGATAAGCTTTATTGTTGTTTTAACAACTTGGCAATATTTCTTTCTGGTAACTTGGCAATATTTCATTCTGGATAACATGGCAATAGTTCTTTCTGGTAAATTGTCAATATTTCTTTCTGGTAACTTAGAAATATTTCTGTCGCGTAGAAATGTTAGAATATACCTTAGAACTATACGTACTTTGCATCTGCTTTGCATTAAGATGTACAAATGTTCGAAATGTTTTACAGATGTTTAAAACTGCTTTAGAATTGGCATTCTTAAAGTAATGAGACACATGCATTAACTATACTTCTATGGGAGAGTCACACTGGGTGCTATAATCGACTAACATATTTTTACATGTGTATTGTACAAACTTTGTTTAAAACATGTAAAAATGGGATTGTTTTTTTGTGAAACTGGGATAGGCTGGTTGCCAAGCTTCGTGCAGTAATAAACAAAGGCTAACGTGTGCAAAAGGTAAATTTTAAGATAAGTTCTAGATAAACTGCTCTACATAGCTGTTCATAAACTAGTCAAAATTGATTTTGACAAGTTTATGGACAGTTAATTATCACCATTACTATGAGGGACGTATAAGCATGCATGCATCTCATACAGAGGTCTACAGGTTTGACTTCCAGGATAAAGTATATAAACTTGAAGAGTTTTCTGTTAAGTTTGCATTCATATGCAAATTAGTGATACCTTATAACTGCAGTACATATGTTAAATTTCTCCTTTATGATATCATCCTAGCTATAGTCTGATATACAGTAGTACGCATGATGTCCCTTGTTTAAGACATCCTAAAGAGCACCTAAAGAGATGTCCTAAAGATGACATTTGAATCCCTTAATCAAGATAACCTTATATGAAAATTTAATGGAAATGTGTTCTGTAATTTTAAAATATTGAAAGTTTTGAAAGATTTTGGCATAAAACTCATCTCTGCATGCATATGCATATTAGTTATACCTAATAACTGTATATATGTTACATTTCTCCTTTTTAATATCATTAGAACTAGTTTGAGATAGTTCAAATAACGTCACTTGTTTCAGATATCCTAAAGAGGAGGGGACCTAAAATGTTATTCTAAAGAGGACCTAAAGAGATGTCCTAAAGATGAAATTTGGATCCCTTAATCAATACAACATTATATGAAAAGTAAATGCTACTAATTATTATGCTAGTGTTTTTATACTAATATTGAAAGTTTTGAAAGATTTTGACAAAAATTCATTGCGAAATCCTAGGAATGTTAATGCATTTTCTGTACCAAGAAAAGGTGTAGGGTGCATGGAGCATGGGTAGGACGACTGTGTGAAATTTCATATTATGTTGAAGTCTGAACGTACTGTAAACCACTTATTTCAAGGAAAATGTGGCTTATCATTAGAGTATAACTCATGCTATCATAAACGATACATGAACACTGCGATTCAGGATGTACACAAGATGGCCATTTTTATCAGTGAGAGCTGTTTGTGTTGTTGCTAGTCGATATTATGTTTGTTGTTTGTCTAAGATTGTATGCTTTTAGAAAGTCCCAGAACCGGAAATACACGCATATACAAAGTTTGTTCGGTAACGTTTTTAACAGCTTATGTGTAGAATACGAAAAATTATTCACATTGGTTTGGAAATTTATATTTCATGAACAAAAATACTTGAAATGTCCGGTTTCTTGACAGTAGGCTACCTGATGCATCCACTCGCTGTGGCGTTTTGGGGTTTTTCCATTCATTTGACCGAAAAAAATTACGAAATGTTCACGTACTGGTTTAATCCATCTCATCGTTGCATTTGCGTCAAATTGCATGTATAATTAATTTTAAACGTAATAAAATATTCGTCTTTTTCTGCTGGATTCAACACAAAAAAGAATTGTGTAGTTCAATCTACTGGTCTAATTAAACAGTTTATGAATAATTCTAGCATTAATTGGAAATTATCAAGAAAGTGTTTTGACATATATTCTATTTCACGTGTTTCTATTCACGTTTTTCATTCAATTTTACAGAATGCAGAAAAGTTTGGAAGATCTCTCTTAAGTCTATATATTTTGGGAATTATTTTAAGACTTATCCGAACTGTCAAAAGGAATTTTTGGCCCATTGATATGGTACATTGATATATACACAAATTATATATTCATGTATACTGTATACATATGATCATAATCTGTACAAGACATCATGTATGGAAAAATAATGGGACATACCAAAAATTGGACATGTATGGAAAGGTTCAGATGAAATATATGAAAAAATTCAGATGGACATGTCGAAAAAAATTCAGGTGGACATGTATGAAAAAATTCAGATGGACATGTATGAAAAAATTCAGATGGACATGTATGGAAAAATTCAGATAGACATGATTCATTTTTGTGTTCGATACAACAGAAAAACACGAAAATTTACCCCTTTTAAAGGTACATTAAACTACCTTTTATGTACTTGTATACATGTACATGTTCAGTGCTGCATATGAGTAATATACATGTACATGTATGTACAGATTATGGTCATGTATAGGGTATACATGTACATGTATGGCGCTATACATGGGCATCTACATGTATACTGCCATACTTTATATTGAGCATTTAATGAGCAAAGTATGACGTTATATATATTTGGATAATAATGGAATAATTATACAGCATGTTCATAAGTGACATGTACTCTATATGGAATTACTCAGTTTGTCCATGAGTGCCCAATTTTTTATAATGCAGAAAAGCAAACAAAATTCTCGTCTCTTTATCGATGTACAATTTGTACCTCAAGTACATGTAGTTTCGAAGTTCGAACGTACATTAAATTGTGATCATAAATTTAAAAAACCTAAAAAAATCAAACGGTTTCGGGCTATTATACGCATTTGAGAGATCATACTATTCGATCCGTGGGCCATTATTTATCTATGCTAATGCAAACTTATGGCCTATCCAAGTCCTGTCAAAACACTTAAATTCGGATTATTACTGCCAGTTGTTAGTCATTTGACAAGCCATACACACAAACAGCTGTGCACTTCCTACGCGCTCTTGAGTTCGGCCAATTATCACCACCCAATCTTGAACCTTGACCTTTCGATGTGGTCACTCGCAACCGTGGGTCACGGATAGGCGAAAAAAAAAGCGCACACTTTCAGAGCACTTCGTGATGCTTTTTTTTCTTGCGCAAAACGGCAATTTTGCAAAAAACTACGAAATTGTGGGGGTACGGGTATCACGGATATGCCATATGCGCCTCATCCATAACGCAAAAAAATGAGGTCATCCATGAATGGTATGTCAAGGCTGTGCAGATGTGACGTCACGAACGTTGCGCTATGTGCGTCGCATGCGTTATCAAATTTTGGACATTTTTTTTTTACGAAAGTTTGTAGGTTTTTCTCTCGGAAGATTCCGTTTCAAAAATTTGCACGGGACAGGTGTGGGGCATGCAACAGCGCAATTAAATTATTTCTCAAAAAAAGGACAGATCTTGGGCAGACCTCGAAAACATGGAAAAAAGCAATGCTCGCACTATAATTAAATGCTTCGTGAGCTGAAAAGCGTATGCACCTAGGAAATAATTGCGTTTTATAAACCACTCATCATACATTCGTACCTTTTCTGCATTTCGATTTCTCGAGGTGTACTCACTTGGTATTCTAGCGGCGAAGCTGGATTTTTTTTTATGCTTTGTGTCTTTTTTTTTTTTTATCTTATCTTAATAAGGATAACTACCGCTTTCAAAATTAAAGAATAATAAACGAAAATTCGATTTAAATTTGCGCGATTAATTAAATTGCAGTCGTGGACATGGGTCGGGACGATGTGGTGCAGGCTGAGAAACTCGTTTTGAGAATTTTACGTAAATGCTTCGCTTTTCAGCGATGGTGTTTCACTGTCTTGCAGACGAGATTTATGGAGGACAGTAACTTGAATTATCACCAAACGAGGTGTGCTATCCAAACGATGTATTCGTTACCGTGATATCTCCTAATACTTTTTGTGGGCTTCAAAAAATGCAGAAAATTTGCAGAAACTTACAGAATATTGCAGAAACGTTTTTAGAAAATTTGAAGAAACTTTTATAGGAAATTTGCCGAAACATTTTTGCAAAATTTGCAGTAACTTTTACAGAAGTATTTGCAGAAACATTTACTGCATGAGTATTTGCAGGAACTCTTACAGAAGTATTTGCAGGAACTCTTACAGAAGTATTTGCAGGAACTCTTACAGAAGTATTTGCAGAAACGTTTGCAGAAGTATTTGCAGAAACTTTTACAGAAGTATTTGTAGAAACTTTTACAGAAGTATTTGAAGAAACTTTTACAGAAGTATTTGCAGAAACTTTTACAGAGGTATTTGCAGAAACTTTTACAGAGGTATTTGCAGAAACTTTTACAGAGGTATTTGCAGAAACGTTTACATAGGTATTTGCAGAAACTTTTACAGACATATTTGCAGAAACCTTTACAGAAGTATTTGCAGAAACGTTAGCAGAAAATTTGCATAAACTATTTTGAGACATTTGCAGAAAGGTTTTTATAAAATTTGAAGAGACTTTTGTAGAAAATTTGCAGAAACCTTTGTGGAAAGTTTGCGGAAGTTTTTATATAAATTTCCGGAAACATTTATAGAAAATGTGCATAAACATTTGTGGAAAATTTGCGAAATGTTTTGTGGAAAAATTGCGTAAAGTTTGGTGGAAAACTTGCTGAAACTTTTGTAGAATATTTGCAGGAACTGTTGTGGAAAAATTTCCTTAAACGTTTATGGAAAATTTGTGAAAAATTTGCGTAAACGTTTATGGAAAATTTGTGAAAAATTTGCGTAAACGTTTATGGAAAATTTGTGGAAAATTTGCAGGAAGGTTTATGGAAAATTTGCAAAAACTTGAAGAAAAACTGTTTTTCAAGGATTTGTGTGCCGGATTTTTCAAAGATATAGTTTTAGGCATAAAATGAAATATATTGCAATGATAATTTTTGGTTTATTTACGAAATTAAATAACTAGGAAATGTAAATTTCACATTCTTAGTTTTCCAAGCATTATATATTTTGAATTAAAAAAAAATTACTGCAATACGCGCAACAACAGGTAAAAATGTTTTTGATTTACAGTAGAACCCCTCTAGTCCGCCCTCGGTTAGTCCGTCACTCCGGTTAATCCGACCATGGTCGGAGGCTACCTTT
>JAQGAO010000850.1:0-28887 GCA_034697705.1 Ommatoiulus sabulosus | reverse complement strand
AAATACTGTATATGCATGTTACATGATAATTATATACTGTATAAGAAAATATATAAATACATGTTATATTTGACATTAATATGGTATTTAAAACGCATGTATACATACAGTATATGCATTTACATGTAAAACATGTATTTTATATTTAGCATAAGTATTTAGCATGTAGCAAACATGGTCTTTAAATGTATAATACGTTTTTACATGTAAAATACTTGGTATGCAAAGCACATTTACGCTACATGAAGAAACATGTTTGCTACATGTAAAACATGCTTGTTCCATCTTCACACCGAGCGAGGTGGCTGAGTGGTTAGCACCGGGTTCGATTCCCGTGTCGGCTATCCTCGTTTATGGTTTTTCATGGTTTCCCACAATCTCTTCAGGCGAATGCTGGGATAGTTCCTATAATACATCGGCCATGACCGTCTTCCTTTCTGTGTATGTATACATAATGTAGTCCGATCGAGTCTACAAATCATCTTTTTTTTTAAATGCATGTACTTGTATATTTAACATATACTGTAACATGTACATGCATACAGTATTTATTACATATTTGTTAGATAGCGTAGAGCACGAAATGCTTAATGCGCATGCGCCGCAAGTCGGAACTTTATCTACATTTACGTTTACGTTTTCCAAGCTGCGTCATTTCCTGAGTACGGCTAATGTATCTTCCCTTCACTGTACAATCGGATGTTGTTGTTTTTTGTTCGATCCCTTTTACGTAGAATCTCTTGATTTTCGACTCTCGTCTTATAACGAGCGTCAGTTTCAGTTTTATTTTTCCTGCTCACCGAAGTTCGTTTTACGCGATTTTCTTCGAGTATATGCATGGAGATGGGTTTTTTAGCATTTCCATTCGCGGTGTGTAAATAAGCTGGAGCTTCGCGGATTTGCGAATGAATTTGGGTGAAAATTCGCGCACAGGCTGCTTGTTTGAAGTGAACGCAACGCGCAGGCCCCACCGACGACTAAACACACAAAGGGCCCTTTTTTATGCTTAATTCGACGCTTTTTTATCGACGCCCTAAGGCCATTCGGTGGGTACGGCGCTGGAAAATTTCCACATTCCGTCTCTTTCCCTTGTCTTTTTTTTCTTTTTTTTTTTGCCCTTCCGTTCCTCCCAACTTTCTTAATTTTTTTGCACATATTGACACAACGATGAAATTGACACTTTGAAAAAGTATCGGAAATTAAGGCGATGATCGAGCCAATTAAGCCGCTTTCGAAACATAAAAGAAAGCGTGCTTAAATTCGTCGTGACATTTTTTTATGATCAAGATCGATTCCCCATCGATGCTGTGACATGGAAAAACTATGAAAATAACGTCCGACTAACTTGTACGATGTATTCCGATTTATGCTTTTTGGTGCATATACATAGTTTTAGTTTTGATGTCTGCGCGAAATGAAAAATGCAGACGAGTCGCGATTTTTCAATCGATGAAACGTTTCCATCTTCAGAAAACAAATGTCTGCAATCGCGTACCTTCGCAAAAATCGAAGGCTATGAAGGACCTATTCTTAAAAAGGAATTCCACTTAATAATACCACGGGCGCCTTGCCCGTTGATGTCATACATGCACCGGAACCTATGAGGCTCCGGCAGCAGATATTAATCGTGTTGTCGGTTTTATTACTGGAAGCGCATTGCCACTCATCTGTCCAACCCGGGCTTGGGACCGGCAATAATAATATACTGTACTTCATTGTACGTGGCTGGGGAAGAACCTAACCTAATCGTGGAGGAGGACGGGGTGAGAAAGAAATACGGCCATGACCGATTTAATAATGAAACCACCCCAACATTTGCCTAGAGGGATTGTGGGAAACCATGAAAAAAACCACAATTAAGATAGCCGACTCGGGAATCAAACCCGCGTCTACCGAATGCGAGGGAAGAGTGTTACTACTCAGCCATCTTGCTCGGTTAGGTTGCGAGCACAAAGAACGCATATTGCAGGCGCTTACCACTCGGCGTACACTAGCTCCCCCAAGCGGGATAAGAATGTGGCATGCTTTTAAAATGAGCTATAGGACGAACATAAAGAAAGCGCACAGATAGTGCACTATGGGTCAAAAGTGTAACCATACTACCTATATATGTACCGTAAAACGTGTCCTGCGCTCATCATGAGTTGCTAATGCGCATGTGCAGGGTTTTACGAGGAATGTTTCACCTAGCACAACGCATGCAGTGGCGCCATCAAGCACACTGACCATCATGCTGATATCAGCGTTCACTGTGCACCCCAATTTGGAAACAAGAGGCTGAAAACAGGCACGAAAGAAGCACGTTGAAAGTATAGCATTTTTTGTGCTCGCACCCTTAAAATTACATAAGCACGAAGTGCTTCATTCACTTTATATCGTTTCTTAGCGCAAGATGGCGTAAATTGAATGTCTCTTTCGCCGCTTTCACGTCAACGTGTCACAAAAGTGGCATTCTAGGGCGAGATGTAAGCGAATTTTTTTTGTGGCCTTTCCTGCCCCAAACTATTCTTTTGTTCGTCCGTTGTATGGCCAGACGACGATAATCAGTCGTAATCGATTTCGCGCTTCAATAATGAATGTCGGAGCGACGCAATTGGGATTTTTACTGATCCGGATTCGGACGCATTTTGAAAACGCCTATTTCCTTAATGAAAACAATTAAGCTTTTGCTCTCTCACACTCACTATCACTCAACGTTTATCATCACGATCAGTGAGACCGCTCAATGAAGAGGGTTTGCCAAATATAGGCGCGTCCATAAAGTTACACGAACAAAAAGAACTGCCATGGCGTTTCCTGTGAATTTCATGGAATATATAACCTATACTCAAAATTTAGGTTATTTGATTCTGCACCGTGCCTTTGAACAATCCAGAGGTGTTTTTTCTTCCATGTTCGAGACAATCAGGTTGGAGGTTTTTTTTCCATGAAACTTAATGAATTTCCCTTAAAGTTCATTGAATTTTTTCTCTGAAGCTCGCTGAATTCTTTGTGCTCAATGTGCTGTTCGCTGAATTTTATGCATAACCCACAGGCTCGTGTAAAAACTTTCTGAACTTTTCTCGAACTTTTATTTGAATATGTTGAAAGTTGCCCTTCAACAATCCAATACGAATTCGCCCAAAACGTTCGTACTAGAGACTCTAAGAGTGTGATCTCATTGTACAAGTAGACCTATGCTGAAATAACGACGATTAAAGTGCCATCGTTGTCTTACCTGCAGGTTAAAGGCGCCTTGCTTGCTGGCAGATCTCTGGCGCCTCATTGGCCCCAAGAGCAAACTTCCGCCGCTGTTTCTCCTGTGTTCGGCCGATATTTTGGCTTCCGGTTTAGGATGATCGTGCACGCCTTTGGCTTGGAAGAAAATTGCGGCTTCCGTGTGCCTCCAGAAGTGCGTCACAGGGTAGCCACAATGGCCACGACATGGCTGGATTTCCAAGCGGCCGGAGCACTTCCGGTTTGGACAGGGCTTGCCTGCTTGGAAAACAAAAAAAATCGTCGTCAACCTATCTGTTCTCGCGTGTGTTTGTGTGTGAGAGATAGGGTGAGAACACACTGAATGCTTATTGCAGGCGCTTACCACTCGGCGTACACTAGCGCCACCAAGCGGGATAAGAATGCGGCATGCGTTTTAAATGAAGGCGCACAAAGAAAGCTTTGCCGAGCCAGGCTTAGCTTACAAGAAGCGCTTATAAGCTTTCAAGAATGTTTTTAACGTTCTTTTTTGGAAATCCGAAAGCAGATTTGTAAGACACTGAGTGGCACACAGATTGGTCAAAAGTGTAGCCATCGATTGTGTACCGCACTCATCATGAGATGTTAATGCGCATGTGGAAGGTTTTACGCGGAATATTTCACCTAGCACAACGCATCCAGTGGCGCTACCAAGCCCACTGACCATTACGCTGATAACAGCATTCATTGTGCGCCCCAAAGCTGGAAACAAGAAGACAAGCAGGAAAGAAGGACGTCGAAAGTAAGCATTCAGTGTGTTTTCACCCTTATGTAGCATTCTTACAATTAACCATTAAAATTTTAAAATACGTCAATATAGAACTTGTTTTAGGGGTACTCGGACATATGTTTCGTAAAGCTTCTGTCAGAGTACCCATATTGAGAAACTCGTACATACGTATGAATTCCTGTAAAATTGTTTTATTTTTACCGCTATTTTTTTATAAATTGGCTGGGATAACTGACGATGCGCAGTGTTTATACAACTTGAATACCTTGTTGCTTCTTCCTGGCTTTGTCACAAATGGCCGGCCTCAGGTGAACCGTGTCCCCGCTGTCCAAACTGCATTTGAGGTTGCAGACGAGGACTCCCAAACAAGATTTCTTGAGAATGTGGACGTTGTGGTTGTTGGTGTTCCTCATGGCCCATCCGCTGGCGTGACGCCTGGCCTCTTCGCTTTGCGGGGGGTAAACGAAGCGGCAATGGCCGTCGGCCCATTCCTGAAAAGAGTCATAGTGCGCCACCTAGACAACGAAACGAAATAACCACGAGGTTTAGTATATCGTATAATACGCGTGATGAACTTTTATCCGCTATGAGTTCGATTCGCAACATGCTCTCACCTGTACTTTAGGGATGTTGCTGTCGTTGATATCCCATTCGCTGATGGAGGCGGAAGTTGGACCAGTTGGTAATCGACACATAGTCATAGCCAGGCTGACCACCTAACCTGTAACCAAAAATTGAATTTTAGAATGCAAAAATAAAATTTTTAAACTAATACAGTGGAACCTCATTAAGAAGAACTCGGTTTATACGAATTTCTCATGGTACGAACTCACTTTCAGTTCCCGTCCTATATGTAGGGTATGGACGAATAATGTTAATTTCTTCGTTTAAGACGAATTCCGAATCCGGATATTACGAATTTTCAACTACAACGAATGAATTTTCGAGTTCTCGAGCATTCGAGCTATATATAATATTACGTTAAAACGAACTTTTTTATAGACAAGAGGGAATATTATCGGGGAATTCCCCGATATATTTTGCATATTTGTAATCGGAAAATATGCAACATTTTTCAATTTTCAATATAATCCATTCTTCAAGACTTTTCCAGACATTTTTAAGTTCTATGACTTTTCCAGGTCTGGGGTTACCCTGTGTATGTGAGACAGGACACAGGTTTCGGGGAACACACTTCTTTATTTCACTTGAGGGGCGCGCGGATGGCACACGTGCGTAACGCGCTGGATCCCTCGTCAATGGGCCGGGTGTTCCGTCTCGGCCGATCTTCCTCCACGGTAATAGTTCACGATAAGTTCTGGGGCGGCAATCCGCATCTGGCACTCGTCCTGGTGCACGGTTCTTGCGGTAGTCGCTTCCCCCAATCCTGGTAGGAAACTCACTGCTCTCCCGGCAAATCCCACAGGCTTCTGGCTGCTCTCTGTGGCCCCAGGTATCTGCTCTGCTGGCCCTCGTGAAGACTTTCACAAGGCCTGTTGTGGAATCCGGTTCCCTTCAGTTGATGGAGATTTCTTCTTCCCCAGGTTGGCTCTCAATGGCCTGAACTGGCTGACTGGATTCTGATTTCTGGGACAGTACAATGGCTGCTGTACTATCCCCTGGTCTGGCTGCTCGTCTCTCTCTGGACTGCTGGGCACATCTACTTCTTTCTGGACTGCTATGTCTCTCCCTGGACTCTGCTGGCACGTCCTCACTCCCCAGTATATTCAGCCTGACTGATTTTCTTTCTCTTCTCTGGAATTTTCGTTTTCCTTCTCTCTGTGGTGCCCCCTGGCATACCACACCGTTTGTAGCATGACCCTCGACCTCCACGTCGGTGTTGGTCAAGCTGGAATGCGGTAGACACGAGCTAGAGGTCAGCAAAAGTTCGTTGATTGACCTCTAGGCAAAAACGGCGGGATGGCGGGCAGTACGGAATGCACGCGTGCTCCGCAGCGAAGGTCACATGCTGCCCCCGACGGCGCACTGGAATGTGGGCGGCAAAAGCCGTCTCACAGTGTATACCTGTATAGTCAGGCAGTGGCATTCTAACCTCTGGTTCACTCATTTATTTCCGCGCCTACACCTGTACTGCAAATACTGTACTGAGCAGTTATTACTAAAAAAAAGACCATCTTTGGGATTTTTGAATATGAATACGATTGCGCTAAAACTTTGTGGACGCAGAACCGAACGGTGCATCTTTCCTCGCACCTTGGTTTGAGGTATAGAAAGAGGATTTTGTAAAGTAGGTTCCCATCAATAGTTTTTAGACAGAAGTCTGGAGACTGGGCTAGTATATGCTACAGTGGCAAACGAATGTTCTCTGGGGCGCTGAAAATTAAGATTAGAGAGTGCGCTGCTTCCAGTTGCGTGGCTTGGAAATTGCTCGTAGAGACGTGCGAGCTTCGTCTGATCGCTATCTGGCGGCCAGAACGATCCCCAGTCGATGACAATTATCCCCAGTTTTGCATCGTCCCCCCAATCACCCCGTCTATAGGGTGGCGCAAAAACAATACCAGAATATATT
Organism: Ommatoiulus sabulosus; assembly: GCA_034697705.1. NCBI lineage: Eukaryota > Metazoa > Arthropoda > Diplopoda > Julida > Julidae > Ommatoiulus > Ommatoiulus sabulosus. Next base: position 22,393 of record JAQGAO010000850.1, on the reverse strand, counting down.
GCGCTTACCTCGAGAACAGTGCGTCTATATATATTTCGAAAAATGAATATGTTCGCAAAATATTTTTCCATCTCAGATACACTTTCAAAGAAATTCAAATTGATTGGTAATGATTTTAATTTTGAGTTTATTTTTAAATACAGTTTGGCATCTTTCTGAAATTCATTCTAAAATTAGGAATTTATAAAAACTAGTGATTATCCAGTAGGGTTGGGTTAAATGATGTGTACAGTATAAGAAACGCTGAAAAGTGCGCCCTAAATACACACGTACGTGTAATTTGCAAACAAATGTATACACGCGGATGTACTTTAATGAAATTATTGATGTTTAATATTGAAAAATAGAAGTAAATTCTTTTTAAAGATATCTTGGTTTTTACAAAAAAAAAAAATTTGAATTGATATTTAGCGCATTCTATGCACCTTTGAAATAGGGCACTACAACTGAACGATGTGGGAAGTTCAATATTTATCCGTATGAAATAAAGCGATAAAAAGGTATTAAAAATTCATTTTAAACTCCATTTAATCACATTGAATGACGGTGCATACCCCCGACACAAAATTACCCGTTGCATTTTGAAGGTACGTGTAATTCCTTAAAACCCGAAGACCTCCATCAACGCGTACCCAAGATTATCAATCATATTCGAATTAAGCCTGCACGGAGTTAGAAATGGAGCGAATTTCCCACGCCAGTTAATTAATAAGTGCACGGACGTTTCCCATGATCCTAATCAGGTCGCGCTTATAAATCGCCAGATTAGAAACTGCGATTAAACGCGATGGCGACGAAGATTGGTTTTCGTTCAATATGGCCACCGAGACGTCAAGCTGAGTAGCGGAGTTGGGAAACAAGATGGCCGCCCGACGGGGATGCCACGTGCAGTAAATTGGCGGGAAAAGGGGGGGGGGGTGAGGGGTCGGGGGTGATGGTGCAGCTGAGTGGCATTTAGGGAAATCGGTGGTTAGCCATTGTCCGCGGGAGAGACAATGGGAAGCTCGTCGAAATCCCTCAGTAAACTCCCGCCTTTCTCATTATTAGTCATTTTCCAAAACCCCCTCTTTTTTTTTTTTGCTTTTCTTTCACGCCGAAAACCGACAACCCTCTTGTTGCTTTTTCGTGTATGGTATTAAAAGTCCTATCTGTTGGCTTGGCGCGTTATGCTTTGGGCCAATGTGGGATGAGGGGGGAAGGGGGCTCCTTTACGAGATGGTCGCACGTGCCCCGAATCAAAGCTGTCATTTTGGGCAATGGCGACGAAACATTATATAATAGTTCTTAAATGAGTTGATTACGGGGTTGCTATCACACCCGTGGTCCCATCCCATACAGCCTTTGATGTGTTGGGCACCACGCTCCTTTCCCAGACGCCCCTGAGATGCTCGCAAATTACACTTACAATAATTGCCCAAATTAGGGCCATCGCCGGTTGGCGAAATTGGCTCGGGTATAGCATTGGACGAAAACAGAACTTTCATTGAAACTCTAGGACATGAGTGTTCGCTGGTTGCGATAAATATTAATCGAAAGAGTGCGTGAGTATTAATTATTCCCTTCCCCGACATCTTTTTGGTATTATAGGCATACACGAGTGTCCTTTAACTTTGCTGCGAAGGAACCGTTTAGTTACTTGTGCACTGTTCGCGAAATAAAAGTAGATTTCGTTTATTTAGCATACAGTATTTGGTCTATGACAATTTTTTTTAATCGATTTATTTTGAAATGTCTGTAAAGTCTGGTATACACACTAGCCACCAAACCAAAACTAAAAGTCACAAACCCCAAACTTTCAACGTGAACTATATAGTTTGTAGAAAAAAATTAATACAAAAATTAATACGAACTACACTGTATAGTTTTGCAAAACCAGCTGAGCGTACACATTGCCACAAACCATATTGTCAAAACTCAGCAAACGAAAGAGGATACAGGCTTCAAAACACGATATGCTGTCGTCTGCAGTATCATCGATATCGTGCAGACGAAACGTTGATAGCAGCGCCACCGCCAAAAAGTTTGGCTATTTCCCTTTCATCTCACCGACACTCAACGGGAACGCCAAACTTAGTTCGCAAACTTGATTTTTTAGTTTTTTAGTTTGGCAAAAACAGTTTGCTTTTATACGCCATTTTTTTCGTTGCCACAAACCAGAATAGTTTTGAGTTTGGAGTTTTTAGTTTTGGTTTGGTGATAATGTGTACCCAACTTTAAAGTGAAATGAAGTACAGCTGTATTCGGATCATTTTTTACAAAATGACCGTGACCACAAAGATGCGCGCATAAAATTTAATATACTGTAAGATAAATCAATTGAATTCATAATTGAGATGAACTTATATATAAATATCAGGAAAGCCATAATCTGCAAATAATCAAAACATTTATAAAAAAAAAGCTACATGTATGTCCGCGTTTAAGCTTCAGTTTTGGAAACTATGGACATATAGCTTATAGCGTTAAAGGTTTGATTTCTTCGCTGTTCGATAAGGATTTGTTTCGATAATTGAGAAGATTGTGCAATTATTCCAGCAAATTGTTGCAATTGCCATATCGGGAAGTCATCGAGAACGCAGTGCATGGATTTCGAAAGACTCCAAAGACGTCAGCGCGGGGAAGAGTAATTTCTCGTCTCTCTCCATTTGTTGTACATGACTGTGACTGCACGTTAGTCCCGAAATTTATGACGGTTAGGATTTGGTGCGCAACATGTACTGCAGGCCGTTATCTTCAGGTTGGAATTACCCAATCTTGACCAATAAATCCAAAAACTGCTCACTCCCTCGAGACAAAATAAGCGCAATTTAGGGTATATCTCGATGAGCGAATTTTACTCCGAGCGCCCCCTACATAACCATAGGTCCCGGATTAAAGGTTTTAAGTGGCGAGCGCCGAAATTATATAACGGCTGAGGTTTTATTGCCGCAAAAATCACCGTGATTAAACGGGACCTCGTTGTTTGGGACCTTCCCCGTGGCCCTCCCTTTAATTCGACGGTAGGCGCAATTCGAGAAAAATGGCTGATAATTTAGGCGGATGTATTTTCCAAAACAGCTATAAATTTCGCACGGGAAAAAATAGACATTTTTCCACTTTTTTTAAAAAATAAAAACAGCAACTGAAAAACACCAATTTTGTGTAGTTTCGAAAATTCCAAAATACGTCGAAAGCAATCATTTCTCTTGTTCAAAAATGCGGTGTCTTAAGTTGTGTAATTTTATCTGGAACAGCCAATAGTTTGAAAATTGCATTCTGACCAATAGTTATTTATTCAATATTTATTTAAAATATAACTCTGAAAAACACCGATTTTGTGCAGTTTTTAAAATTTAAAAATACCTTGAATGCAATATATATGCAATATATATCCTGATCAATAGTTTTTTAAATTATTTATTTAGTAATTATTTTAAAAAAAACACTCCATATTGGGATAGTTCCTATTCTGTATATTAAATCGGCCATGACCGGTAAAGAAAGACTGTAGGGTAAAGAATACATAAAATAGAATAGAAAAACTCTAAAAAAACTGTATTTTTGAGTATCGTTTTAAAAATACCAAAATACATTGAAAACAATCATTTTTGTTGTGCACTTTTATCGGGAACAACCATGCTATAGTTTGAAAAATATTCTGGTCAATAATGTGTTATAGCACGAACATACTAATATAATATACAGTGTACAGTGTCTACAGTATGGTGCTCAAAACTTAATTTTTGTTGTATACATGTAATAATAATAAGAATCGAAAGCTGCAAATAACTTCCATAACCTCGTTCACTTCACACATCAACGGTTGATGATTTTGGTTTTAAAATTAACTTTTAAATTTTTGAAAAATTCAACACATCTTATGGTTATAACGATGACCAGAATGACTCAAGAATTTCTCACATCCCTCGTCCTTCCCAGATTCCGCGTCAGCCTTAATCGCGAATTTTTTCCACGATTATACCCACTTTGTGTAACAGTTAAACCTACTGGTTGCTTTTCCGTGAAAAACAAAACAAAAAAAACTACTTATGCAAATGGTGTATCTATGTGAAAACAACAGTTTTATTGCATTTGACCATAATGTCACCTGCCCATATTTACATTCACCTGTTTTTTATTTCTTTGACCTGGACGCGCGCTTCTGTTGCTACTTCTATTTGTTACTGTATACTGTATATAGGCTGAATGGCCTTTGTGTCTGACCCTCGAGGGGGTTTTAATGGTCACCCTTAATTTGTACCCGCATCTCGTAAGCAGAAAATCCAAGCGTGCTTTCTCGACAGAGGCTTTTGCCAATGTGGCTACTCGTCAATGTACACAATTCAAAGCACAATGGTTAAGATGCATGGCCAAAGTGTACAACATGTACATATAGTACAGCGCGAAAGACGTAATAAAAAAGGCAAAGAATACATTGAGAATTGAATTTAAAAAAAAAGTTAGATGTCAAACGCTCGCGAAGACACCTCCCAAGGGGATTTTCGGTTTGTGCTCCGTATGTCCACCAGACTATATGTCATGGATGGGGTTAAGAGCATTTGCTCAGTTTTCTAGGAATAAAATATAAAAATTCTATCTTATATGCAGAAGTATTGATGAAACCACAGCCGCAAACAATGCGATATACATGTATATAAAAATTTGTTTCTTATAACTTTGTTTTTGTTTTTCAACCTATCAACAGACATAATATCGAAATAGGGGCTGCCCCATCAAGTAAAAGTTCAAGACAATCGACAAAATTATGAACAATTATGTGTCTATGAATCTTCAACATGTTTCCAAGAAGCAACGTTTAGCAAACATTTAACGTCGAATAAAAAATATACTATTTTACAAGAACCATGGAGCAATTTTATAGATTCTGATTAAAGGAGGACACCCTGCACATATATCTTTAAATGGACCGCTTTCTATAGGCATAATTTCTATTTTTAATGAATATTTTTGATTTAATGTATTTGTAATGATTTCAGTTATATATTCATTTTTACGTTGTTGACTTTTTATTCAGAGTTGCCTTTGAAAATTTAAAATCGTAAATATTAGGTGTATATATCTTTAGCATGCTCGAACGGAGCGGTCAACGCGTGACCGCAAATCTGCGTAACCGCTTAACCGCCGAGCCTTCTGTCCGCTATGTCAACCATGCAGTTTGTTATTTAGTTTCTACTCTCAGCTATTAAAAGTGCATTACGCCGAGCATTTGCTCCGTCCGCGTAGACGCCTCATTAAACCCCGATTAGCGATTGTTATTAAATCCTCACACGTGTCCTTTTGTCGTGTATACTATTCCCTCTAGTACTATATACGTTTTTACAACATCATGTTTAATGATTGGGTTTATGTGTTAAAAATAATGCGATCCGTATCAAATGGCTCATCTGGGATAGCTTCTCTCTTGCCCTAAACACATCATCCATCAAATTATCCGTAAAGAGTTGTCTCGTCCCGTTCAATATGCTTTCTGGAGTTGAGGTCACGGGGTCACCCGCGAGATAGGGGAAGCCCTCGAATACACGCGCTTCGGCAACGATCAATTTATTAGAGATGATAATCGAAAAACTCTTATTAGATCGCTTATGAATAGCAGATTCACGAGCGGGGAGTAGATTATATTATTATGATCCTATAGGAACGAAAAGGTCCTTTGTGCTCCAATTAAAGGACGCCCGAGGCAAAGGGATTTTCCCATGGATAACGGCTATTGGGCAGCCATGCATGCATGCATGGCGGCAGTTATATTTTATAGCTGAAAAAACGGAAAGGTGCATTATTTGATAATATACGTGAGGTCCCTAAATTCACAGATTCACCAAAGGTTCGAATCAATTACAAAATTTCTAGTTTATTTGTTTATTTGAAAAAATATACTCTTTTTACTACATCATATACTGTATATGTACACTGACTGTAGGGTAATGAAATCAATTCAATTGATGATAAAATAAAGAACGTCAAATGGAAAGACGCCTGAAAACCACTTTTGACAATCGTGAAGCCTTGTGTGCAATATTGACGCGCTCATTGGTTTAAAAAAATTCACGTTCTTTTTGCCCACGGGATTTCACGACTGCCAAAATTGCCATTCGTAAAATTTCTGTCTGAGTACCCCGAATGTTCACTGTGTTCGATTTTGATCCCCTACCACCGGGCACTGTATATGGGCTGACTATAGGGTATTAATTTGAATTGATCTCCATTTTGAAGGTAGCTATTCGCGTAACCGTGCCTTATCTTTGGTTCAGAGTAGAAACTGTTTTCACATATTCTTAGCCCGTTTCCGAAAATGTTTGAAAGAAATTGGGCCAATTATTGGTTGAATTCCGTTCTTTAGCACTATTTTTTTCTCCATTTTTCTGCAGTTCTTTACAAAATTGCGTGTCCTTTGCTCCAATCTAAACGTTTGATTATAGGTTACTTTTTTCATCTCTCCTGTATACATGTACATGAATGTTTACGTAATTTTATCTGTAGGAAAAAACCTCCTCAGTTCGTTTCGTATTTTGATTGATGCCCCCGATTGATCGAAAGAAGAGATAAGCGACCCCTGGCGTCTGATGTGAATTTAACGGCTCACTCATTGCTCTTTGCAGGTCGTTATTGCTTTCACGGTAGTTTTATGACCGCTCCTCGCATCAGCCGACTAATAATAATGAATTAAATTTACCAACGGAAGTGTTAATAATCAGAGTTTCTTGAAAAAACTCATCAATTATTCTAAAAACTTTCGAAATCTGTAAGAATTTCAACAGTAAACGTGGAATGGTTTCAACATTTTTATACATATATAACTTCTTGACAAGATGTGCAGCTGAATATGTTAATGCAAACGCATCCATGGCTTTATGCATGGCTTCATCATCTTTGCATTTTCAACGTTTTTTTTAACGAATTAAATGGAAATTCAACTGTTTTTTTAGGAAATGTTTAGATTTATATGGTATAACCTCATAAGAGAAGAGTTCACTTTATACGAATTTCTGATAATTCGAGCTCATTTTCAGACCCATATAGTTTATGACGAATTCTGAATTCTCATATTACAAATTTTCTGATAAAACGAATGCAATTTCGAGTTTTCGAGCATTTTTTAGCACAAGCTATGTTACGTTAAAACAGACTTTAGGCAATATGAAAAAAGGCACAAAGGAGAATTGCCCGTTACAAATTGCCACGCACCTTCATATACAACTGTAGGCTGGGTATGATTTTATCCAAACTTCGATGAAACTTTATTTATTATTGTTGAAGTCATGTTTGCCTGACTTCAAAATCATCTTGAATGTGGTGTTTGGTCTAATAGTTGTACTAACTGCGAACTCCCAATTCAAAATCCCCGATTAAGCAGGTGGTGCTCCCTATATGTACAATGTACTTCCACGTATACGACAAATAAAAGCCAAAATATTCACAATTTTCGTTTCTTCGAATGCGTTAATAACTGGTTCGTATATTGCATATGGGCCACTTGAGTGCATTCGGCGTTTTTCGAGTGGACGTGTTTTGTCATAACTTTTCACACCCTCGATTCATTCATCGTCCATTATGATACGAGTGTCTCCGCACGGTTCAAATGCACCCCTAATATACACTTTTTTCTCTCTATTCTACTAAAATCCCCCACGGCCCCCCGCTGACTGTGACTCTCCGGCCCCAAACAATACTTGCATGCAGTGGCATGGGACTCGTATATACTCGGGTTTTTTTAACCAATTTCACGCAAATGTCCGCACGGTCCGTCAATAAGATGACCGGACCACCTTCGGAGTTTTTCACTCTCATTTGGATTAAAAAGCTTTCTTCTAAACTTATGGCCCTAATATGCATGTTGTACTCAAGCATAAATCGTTGTTAAGCACCAAAACGGGAAATTTCTCACCGACTATAATTGCCCGGGTAGGGCTCGTAAGAGCCACTCAGAATTCAAATTTTTCCCAAATTGGCGATTTTCATAAATGTTGCTCAATATTGTATTCAACTATATATGTACATGTATATGGATTGTACTTCTGCTGCACAAACTCATATTCTTCAAGGGTTTTAAATACGGTACTTCGAAATGTTCATGCATTTTATGTAAATCTCGAAGCAGAATCAAGAATATGTAACATTCCCCTATATCTTGTACCCTATATATACAGTATATATACATGTATATATAAATTTGACACTTCTTCTTATACTGTTTAGAATAACATCTGAACAGTTTTATGCACTTTTATAGATATAAAAATAAGTCAAAGCAATCCCAATTCAAAATATACGCATGTATTCATTTAATTTTGCGTCCCCTTTTGTATCATTTTTTTAACTATTTAAAAATTAAATCTACATAAAAATTCAAAAATTATTTTAGCTATGCAATATAATATGTTGAAATAATTGCACGTTGTAATGTTCGGGGGAGTACAATTGTTCACTCGTATTTCATTTTAAGGGACACTTTCCCTATATCAAATTATAAATGGCTTAAAATGTACATTAGTATTAAGCTATAACGAATTGAATAATACGAGTCTAATATCCTCAACCAAATTTTAATCTTTGCTTTACGTTTCGAGCAACGATTAAAATTGGGTTGAGGATATACTCGCATTGTTCAATACGTTCAAAACCCAACCACTCGAAGATGAGACTAATTGATTATGCAATGAATTTTCGAAATGACTCCTGATAATAATTACTTTCCCCATTACTGCGTTATGCTTCGTTAATTTTTTTTAAAAAAAATCTTAGAAAATATTCGAAATTGTTTCATTTGCAGTTTGACTTTTAAAACAACGGGAAAATGTTTTTAAAAAAATCCAGACTCGGAGGAAAATGCAGATCACACAATGAAGGAAAAATTAGTTCCAGCAAGTAAATATTTATTATATCAGGAGTTGCTTTTTCAAATTTTTAGCATTACAAGGTGCAAATTATTACCCTCTTATAAGTAAGTCATCGTGTGATTTTGGTGGCAATATACACGTAGCTTTGCTGATACGAAAATACCGCACGACATAAGTGAGTATATATAAGCACTTTGTGTATGAGTGATATCGAACTTTTTCCTCGATATTGATTCTCGAAGTCGAGTAACGAGCACCGAGAACTCGCTTAGGGCCAAATCTTTTGCTTCACTTAAAAAATCGCTCAATTTAAACGTACAATGCATCTAGGCTCATATATACGCGCAACTCAGCCTCATTAATTAGGCAGTTTAGGATGCGCGTGCAGTAAATGAAACGAAAGGCGATTTTTGATAAAATGGATAAAAACATAGGGTGTTTCTAAAATCAGCGTTGAGTGCAATACTTCACCACAATTTGATACGTGCATGTGTATACTTTGTCAGATAACAGTTTGTTAAATCAAGATAGTCCTCCTTGATTTCCAATGAGAATAGATCCATGTGTTGGCATTTTTATTGTTATAAGACTGAGCAAAGTTTATTTTATAAAAGCGTTTCTTAATGGTTCTAAAACATCGTATGAATGCAACAGACAAGCAACCCTACTGCATTGTTTTCTTGGAAAGTGTCGTAATACGTCAACTGAACACGCGTATACGCTGTAAACGACGGTTTTTTCGAAAAAAGTTATTAAAATTTGTTTAAAATCTAAACAATTAAACGGAGAAATCGGTTGTCATCAAATGCATATTTGACTGTATCATTTTTGGAGAATGTCTATATTGCGTTTGATTGTTACACTTCAGATCAAGAGTTACACATAGTGTATATTCTTTCCTAATAGTTCTTAATCATTTCCCATATACATGTAAGTGCCGAGTCCTTTCTCACATACTGTTTCGAATAATGATGTAAAAAAATATTTAAAATGACATTTTTCTATTTTGCTTCAGCATAAGTTCTCATCGATAAAGAAATCTTCAACATGCACCTTATGCATGCTTTAAGTTTTGTTAATTCGAATATTGCGAGTCTGGGTATCTGGGTACCGTGCGAATGTTGTAGAACAATGCGTCCGAAAAGTTTGAGTTAGTCGACTGAGTGTTTGAAAGTATCTATTCGTTTCAAAACACTGACGCACTTTTGCAAAATTCAATGATTGTCACAAATCTTAAGCAATAAGGAATGAATGAATGTTGACGGTATTTCACGAAATTACTTTCTCGAAATATATAGGTGCGCATAGTCGAGAATTTGGCCTATACGTTTCTAGCAAATCACCACTTTGAGTATTGGATGACGATGATTTTTGGATAATTTAAATAATTGGACTTACCTTCAACGTGTTCTTCAGTTTGTTGTCTCCTTATATAAAACGCTCGTTTCCTGTATCGAATCCCCAGGGACACTGTCCTCACTGAGGCCATTGAGGTCTCCACCCCGGACAGCTGCTGAGCGCGTGGGGGAATCCCGCGGGGTGGCGAAAGCAGACAGCGCGTGACACGGCGCGTGCGGCGAAATCCACCAATGGGACGCGGACCAGCCTCGCACTTTCGACCAATCGCGAGGCGCGCCGCAGTGAGACCCACCTGATTCTGACACCGCGTGCTTTTGTAAAAGGGGATGGGGAATCACCGCACGTATATAGGGCCAGGGTACGTGCCATTTAAAATTCCGAGCCTTTCCTTTAATTCGCCCATGCGGCTTATTAATCCGGATTTAGTCTTGTTTATTTCACGTGTTCCGTTTAAAACAAGCTTTGTTGTAATCATGGTTTTTATAAGTGCGGAGCTGTCATCGTGTTAAAAGCCCAAAACTGGGGGTCCATTTGAGGCGTCATTTTGAATTTTCAAGTCATTCGACGCAAATTGAAAGCTTTATATATATTGTTCTCGGACATGCCTTAATTGCCTATTTTCATATACATGCATGTATATTGGATATTGGAAGGAATCATAAATCGAGGAGATAACATTATAATTGTCGTATTCTTTAATTTTTAATTAAATTTTTGGAAACATCAACAACTTTTTCGTAGACAAACTGAATATGAATTTTGAATGTGTCTATATCACGTGAGTTGTAATATAATGTCAGGTCTTATAAGTTTCTCATATTTGTGATTCAGAAATTACTCAGTTTCAGTGAGTAATAGTAGCGTATTATACAGTATATACGCTATTCTATGAAGGTAAAAATAAAATAAACATCGGATTCATTTTATTACGATTTATTTAGCCGTAGATATTTTCGACTTTTGGCGGAACTCAAACTATTGGAAGAGGATTAAAACCTATTCCAAGGCAATTGCATTTTGATTCCAAGTTCTGTCCACTTAACTCCATTGTTATCGCTCAGCAGTTCTGCAGTATGTCCATACATCTCAATTTTTTTTAACCTGGAAGATGTTCGATTTGGCACCCCATATGTTGCTGACTTATGTCACCTCTCAACAATTCGTTGAAAATTTTGAAACACTACAGCTGAGGCAGCGGTTAATCGGAAATGTCGGCCTTGTATATCCACGCTCCACCTATAAGGAGAGGACAAAGGAATTTCTGGTAATGTTTTCAGGCTTTTTCCTGTATACATTATTCTTCAATGGAATTATCCACGCCCAATGACGTCTTACATTCGTCCAAAATTTGTATATTTTAGCGTCCATATCTACAATGTTCTCATTTTCACGCTTGAATCCACAACAATTTCTATATGTTTTTCGTTCTGCTTCTCAATGGTCCTTATCTTTAAGCGCCTCCTGGTGCGGCCTCCCGAAGTTTTCAAAGTAGAATCGTTCGCCGTCTTTCAACCCTTTTGTGCGAGGGTGGGGACAGGGACCGCTTTCAACGTGAATGGCGGTTGTGGGGTACAACTTCGCCGTAGGTCTTTGAGAGATTGATTCAGAATTCAAGTGGCCCTATGAACCTCAAATTAGCTCTATATAAACGCTCAAATACCGACGCCTTTACTTCTCCATCGATGACTTCATTATTAGCATTACAAGACAAATCGAGCGGAAAAGCTGAAAATAAAAAAGTTTTGAATTTATTCTCAAATTCGTGGAAGTTTGCCGAAAGATGAAAGTTTAAACTTTTACTGTACATTTTTTAAAAATCTTGCCACACCATTGCCCCACTATCTACGGCTCATTCCCTAAAACCATGGCTAAAGCTGTCATATAGAAAAGTCATCTGCATGATGATCGTTTAAATGAATACACATGTTCAATAACATCTCACCTGTTTTTCTTTCAATGTTCATTTTCATGCAATGACCTGCGCAATTTCAATTCTTTAATTCCTAGCTCAACTGCATACAGGAAAAATGCAAGAAACTTCTCCAAACATCTCGTGAGTTTATGGGTTCTAACAATAAGATGTGATTGCCGTTTGACTCGATATTGACCGCAAATACGCGTTATCATGGAAATCCGTGGAAATTCTTCATATTGTCACCGTTTACCGAAACGTGAAAATTAACATTTTTGTTGGACATTTTCAATCTTGAAAGACCAGTGACCCTACTACAGTCTGTCTACTTGATGTACTCTCAGGCCCTCTGGCGTCGATGGCATAAAACGAGTGTGATGGGAAAGACGATAAGACAACGGACGGATTGAATTGCCATTCAACCCTTTGGTTCTGTCTGCAAATTTTGCGATTTAATATAAGGTATAATTGTGGTATGAATGGAGTCTAAACACGCGGTCGGTTTCATGGAAAGATCCTTAGGTTTACTAAAAAATGAGAGAAAGGAATCTGGTCATAATAGACAGGAAAGAGAGAAAACATAGGCTATATAGAGGGTAGATCGGATTTTTAAAAAACTCTATAGATGTTGATATCCGTTGTTTTCAAGCATAATATCTCTAGGAAAGGTCCTTAAAATTTCATGGAACAGAAAAGAAATGCCCTTGCCATAACCTTGCGCGGATTTTGGTGTCATGTCTGTATCTCGTGACCTAAAGTTCATCGCAGACATCGGGACAATATTAATTGGTTTCATTATTACTTTTTCGTAGTTTAGTTTGTTGAAGAAATAAGATTGAGAACAAAAACGATGATTAAACAATGTTGGCATTTTAGCGTTTGATTATCTGATTTGCAGATTCGTTTGAACTATACAATTACATGTAGTATATTTAATTTGTTCAGCAAAAGGATTGCAATCCCTGATATTTATTAGGGATTGCCTTTTGTTGAATCATTCGAACGAATTTCGTGCTGAATTTAAAAAAATTTTAAAAGAGTTTCGAAGAATCCTAAATGAATTTTGAATGATTATATAAATACAGTATAGGGATGCTGCTGGTCAAACGTGGAACGATCTTTGGAGATTTGCTTTTAAATCCGTTTTCAATTGTTTATGATAAAAAAATGTGTCGGAGAAATATTAAACCCATTTTTTGATAAATCGACGAAGTTTTTTTTTTTTTTTTTTTTTTTTGCTTTTACTCTCCTCTTCTTGGTATAACCACGCAAACAAAAGATGGCGCCTGGATAAGAAAAGAGGCCCAGATTGTCTTTCAGATAAAGAGGAAAGGGACACAAAAGGACCCCTGCGTCGGATGGGCCATCATTTCCCGTTTATTATGCCAATTGAATTTAATCCCGATCATATTCTCCCATTTGAATCGCCACCGGAATTTCGAGCTGAGAATCGCTTTTGCTCCGCGATTATTATTTTCCCAGGTTTGAAAGATTTTATCCAAATTTCTCAGTTTACTTTCTTTTATAGTAAAATGCACACGGAGAAAAAAATGGTCTGCATTTAATCGGGTTTAGTCTTTTGCGCCGAGTGAGTACTTCGGCGAAAAATATCTTGAAAGATAATTTGGCGAGAGCGTTTGCTCCTTGCCCATGGCTCCCCTGTGGACAAGTTATATACTGTATACGGTATAATACTATGACCATATAGGAACCCAAACATGTACATGAATATGGAAATATACGGTGACATGTATATGGGGCGCAAAATGAACGCTGATATCAGCGTGATGGTCAGTGTGTTTGGTGGCGCCACTGCATGCGTTATGCTAGGTGAAACATTCCGCGTAAAACCTTGCACATGCGCATTAGCATCTTATGCTGAGCGCAGGACACGTTTTTACGGTTCATAGGCAGGAACCGTATTCTGTGTGCCACTCTGTGTCTTAAAAATCTGTTTATAAGTGCTTCTTGTAAGCTCAGCCTGGCTCGGATAAGCTTTCTTTGTGTGCGCCTTCATTTAAAACGCATGCCGCATTCTTATCCCGTTTGGTGGCGCTAGTGTACGCCGAGTGGTAAGCGCCTGCAATAAGCATACCATATAAGCAATTGCCCTATGTATGCAAAAGTTAAAATGGTCAAATGGTCAAATTCATGAGCAAATATGGAGAGATATGATGTGCACATGTCCATTTTTTGATTATACCAATGTTTTTCCCAAACAGATTGTTTTATTTATAAACGGAAGAAATATTTTTCACAACGACAATAAATCTGGCACACACAATTATTTCTTTAAGAATATCTTTCCAGGATTTTTTCCGTGTGTATTTTATGTCGTGTATAGATTTTAAACGTTTGTTTAGCATATGCTTTCGTTAATGGAGAGCGTATATGAGATATGGAGTAAAACGTGGCCTACATTTGCGATTGTCCAGTTGTGAAACCCTCATGAGTACAAAATACACTCATTTGAAACCGAATAAATACGCGAGTTTTTTTGGTGAGTTTTTTTTTAATTTAAGTGAAAAAAAAAATCCGCTCAAATATACTTTTACAAATATTTAAGCTCAATTCATCATCCGTTTCGATTAATCGAATTAAAAAAAATTGCCTAATCCGCGGCCCGCATGCAAATCCGAGTTTCCAAATTTCATTAAAATAACGATTAAAAAAATTATGCAATTGAAAAACACGCTCAAAGTCAACGAGCTTATTTGTGGCGAGGTGTTTCTGTTTATTTTAATTGTTGGTGTCGACGCGAGGGGTCGCAACTCCAGTGACAATGACGAACGAGCGCGGCTACGGCGCTTTGATGGATCGCCTTAGCGGCGGCGCTGCGACCACCTGCTTCATCAGACGACAGTCTCCTAGAAAACAATGGAAACGAACCATATTAGAAACCTTCTGTATATACAGTAGTAGGATAACCGATGTACAGTAGTGGCCATGGATCCAACAAAGAGGGGGATGTGGGAGGGAGGTGGAAGAAATTGGCAGGGATTGGAAAGGAGGCTGCATGGTGGGTCCATATAAGTTTTTTTTTAAATAAA
Source organism: Ommatoiulus sabulosus (assembly GCA_034697705.1). Classification (NCBI taxonomy): domain Eukaryota; kingdom Metazoa; phylum Arthropoda; class Diplopoda; order Julida; family Julidae; genus Ommatoiulus; species Ommatoiulus sabulosus. The sequence continues at coordinate 7,238 of JAQGAO010000850.1, read as the reverse complement.
TATAAACAATAATTTTGTGTCAACATTTAAATTCACTTATTTTCTCATAAATCCTGTAGAACATCACGCTGTGGTGGAAGGAAAGATCCTTACATGCCTGGACTCGGGGCCCCACTCAGGATGTGGGGTTCATGATAGTGGCTAACCCTACAGTTGCAATATTAATATTTATAACCATATTATAAATAATAGTTGCATGTGTGCAATTTTGTAAGAAGTGTATAGAAATATTAAAAGTAAAAATGGAGAAAGTGTTATTAGTCTAGTTTAAGACGCACCCTGTACGTCCTTTTTCCAGGCCTAATCGAAGCGCCGGATTCCGTTTAATTAGGTTTAGGGTTATTGACGATGAGATGGATCCAGTAATGAGCTCTCTCGAGCTACTCAGGACGGCCACTTTACCGGCCATTAATTTAAGGGATAGACCAACTTCCGGTCAGTCTGGTCAAGTAAAAAAATGCATCGGCAACGGGGCGCGAAAATGCATTGCGATTTACTCGGGCAAAAGTCAATTTGATCAGGCGTGAGAGATCGCCGCTCAGTTTATCCCCTGTATTTTAAATACAATTAAACTTCTAAATGAGCGCATTTTAAACATTTTGAAAGCATTTTGAAAGTTCATTTTACCCGAAAACGGGAAGCCAGGGAGCAACCAGGCTAGCATTGATGTGAACGGTGATTGCCTGCTTTCAGGGGATGCACGTTGGTGCTGCCATTCAGTGGCAAGGATTAGAAACAATTTGAATTCTTGAAATCCCGCGTTGTCATTTTTTAAACTGCATATCCGGGGGATTGTTCTATCTCAATTAGTTTCCGAAATCGAGCAACTTTTGTCAATGATTTAACTACGATAGTACACACTTATAAAAAATCACTGTTTGCTTTATATTAAATTGCCGAACGTATTGTTTTACGTATTTATTTCGTTCATTCGTTGATTGATGCATATCCGTGGGACTGTTCTATCTCAAGTAGTTTCCGAAATCGAGCAACTTTTGTCAACGCTTTAACTACGATGATAAGCACTTATAAAAAATCAATGTTTGTTTTATATATTAAACTAGCCGATTACAGACCCGGCGATTCCCGGGATGTACAAAATAAAAAAGTAATCTTCCGCGACGGGGCTCCGTAGAATTGCGGCCCTGGAACCAAAGAACTAAGCGCATCCGCGGCCCCGGAACCAGTTTTCGAGCCACTAATTCACATACAGCTCTTCTTTATATATATATACATGTATATAGATTGCAGAACGTATTGTTTTACGAATTTCTTTCGTTTCATTCGTTGATTGGTTTAACCTTTTACTTTTTATTTTAAGATGTTGTTTGACCAAAGTAGTTGTCACTTACAAGGACGTGCAGAACATTAAACTGGAATAATGCAGATCATGCCAATCGTTTTGTTCGTGTTAATGAAAAGTTGGACAACGGGTCACGTCCTGCCATCGACTGCAGCCCTTAAATTTCCAAAAAGAAATTATTTTTGAGGTTGTTTTCGAGCACGAAACTAGTCTCGGGCCAGTTTTTAGTGCCTTACGTTATTTGTGGGAATGAGGCTCGAAGTTGGCAGCTTCTCTTACGGCCTTTCTGATCCGTTTATCTGCCATCTTTAGATAACTGTCTCCGGTTTAGTGCTCCATAATCAAACGTTGCGTGCATGGCGCAATTGTCTCATCGTTTTTCTAAAGCCCTTTGAAAAAGATCTACGAGCGGTATAGTGTTTGCCGATTTCTTCTCAATCGAGCCAATTATCGGTCTTAACACATACGCTGGTAATTAGCACGCTTTAACTAAGCTTTTATCAAAGCAACTGAATGTCCGTTCAGTCCACGGTATTTCCCCTCGCCTCTGATTTTATTGACCACTGGCCACCCGAAGAAAAGAAAAGAAAAAAAAAAGGCAACGCGTTTCATTCGGTGATATATACTCGACTCGATAGCGAAGAAATTACCGCTTTTTTATCTGATTTCTGCTTTTCTTTTTGGGGCCAAAAGACGGTTTTCACGCCGCCGTTAATCCTCCGCTAATCCTTGGCCGCACCCTCGACGTGCTTTCGCTTTTCCACCCATGCGATTGTTTTCTGCCTAGCTTTTGCATAGCTTTCTTTCGTCCAGCTCACTGTGCTTTGGAATTATCATTAGCGAGCCTTTCAGTCGCCATCTAGTAACCATTCGAGGAAATTCAAACTTTTAAAATCAGTATGGGGCCATACAAAAAAAACGATCTCAAAATTTGCCCAAAATGTCTCCGGTCTATCAGGATCCCCTCCATCCCTCCTCCCCCATTCGGTCGTCCGAAACTTTAAAAAAAAATTATTCGGAAAATTTTGAAAGTTTTGCAAATTTGTACTCGGAAAACGTAAATTTTGTACTCGGAAAAGGTTGACAATTTTGCCAACTTGTCCTCAGAATCTGTTGGAAGTTAAACAAATTTCTCCTCGGAAAATGTTGAACATTTTACGAATCTTTACTCGAAAACTGTTGAAAATGTTAAAGATTTTTACTTGGGGAAAGGTAAAGTCGACAAAACGTGGAAAAATTTTTAAAGTTGACTTCGGAAAAGGTAGAAAATTTATGCTCGAGAAAAATGAAAATTTTGCAAATGGAACCTGATCGAGCTTTAAAAGTTCTCTGATTTGTCCAGGTTTTCCAAGACTGGAGGTACCCTGTTTACTGACTTTTGCAATTTATAACACAACACTTATGCGATATTGCGCTCAATTTCCCTTTTACTTTTGGAACTGATTTTACAATGTATTTGGCATTTGTTTTATCAAGCGGACGTCCGAGTTAGTCATACCCACCTCCCTCCCCCTGTCCACATTATGTCCGTAACTCAAGCTATCCCTCCCTACATGAGGGCGTCTTTTTTGAATGGCCCTTTTATAGAAACTTACTTTCGAGAGATGAACACATTTTTAAGATATGTATATATTGCTCAGTGGAATCTCGTTAAGAAGAACTTACTTTGTAAGAATTTCTGATATTACGAACTCATTCCCAGTCTCCGTTATTGGTATGAGCGAAAGATGTTAATTCCTTCGTTTAAAACGAATTTCGAATTCGGTTATTACAAATTTTCTGCTAAAACGAATGAATTTTCGAGTTCCCGAGCATTCGCGCTATGTTACGTACGGTAAAACGAAATTTAAACAATATGAAAAAGGTACGTTAATGAGGAATTCCCCGATAAATGTTGCAGCACATTTCCCATTCATTTACGTGAGGTATAGAAGTTTATCCAAACTTAGATGCGACTTTAGTTCTTAATATTGAATTCATGGTTTGTCTACTTCCACGGTTTAAAAAAAAAATTGACATCAACTTTTGTTCAAGTGTAGAGTTTAACTTTTATTGGTCCATGAAAAGCAAAATATACAATCTGTTGTATGTATAAAATTCGTTGGAAAGGTACATCAGTTTCTAGGACAATTGCTTTGCTATTATCTATACTGTACATCTTTTGGACAATCTGTAGCTATCCGCGCACGCAACTGGACATCGCACGCAGGCAGGTGAAAACAATTCAAATTGGGTAAACTATTAATCCATCGTTAAATGTTCGTTACATGACCATAGCTCGGTGAGTAGCGACTTCTGTTCCGTCGTGAACCGTACATTTTTTACCCGATTTAATGAGCTTTGACCCGAGCTGCGCGAAGGGTGACCACATGGATGGGCAGCTGCAAAATTGCAGTGACATTTTTTTTAATACAAGACACATTCGCTGCCTACCTGGCAGCTGAATTCAGGACATCTCATCCATTTCGAATGCCAAAATCTAGCTCTGTTCCTGCTGCTGTGATAAACGGTCACGAACCTCCTCGTACTGGGTGCCAGGAATGACGGAAGTCACACTCGATTGTTCTGATGATGATAATTAACCCTTAAACTTCCAATACTAAATATGAAAATATATATATATATCGACGATAAGGTTATTATTTTTACAATTTATATTTTAAAAATAATTACTTTTTCAACGCCTTTACAGTTTAAGGTTAATTTTTAACGGAAAAATCTCAAATCTTCATTTTATTATCTACAAGTATATAGTTACCTATACTGTTTACTGTACAAAAATAAAAAATTTAATCATTTAAAATTAAATATGTCATCTCTATATAGTTGTATATCTTTATAGAGATATATATAGCATCTCTGTGAATTTAGATTTTTATCTTTCAATACTATACCCGTTTAAAAAAGCTTAATTTTTTTTTGGAATGTTCTTGAAACAATAAGTCAATATACATGTATAAATAGTAATGCAAATCTTTTGGCTAATTTATTTCATGAAAGCGTTGCGAAATTTTCTTAAAAAGGGAATTATAATAAAGTTATTTGTCCAAAAACCGTTATTAATATTAACCAAAATAATAATAATGGTTTTATTCCAAATAGGGAAAAGGAATAGAATGGGTACCTTAGTAGCACCACTTACAACTGTCCTGGTGGGGTACAGTTAATATACATATAATGCATGGAAGCATTTACAGTCTGTTAAGAATGTATAAGACCACCATGTTTTTCACATTTTGACAAAACTAGCATGATTTTAAACTGGAAGAAACACTAGAAAATGTGATATTATCATCAAATATGCTCATTTCAGTAAGAGGTCAAGGAATGGGTCGAAATGGATTTTTTTATGTTTAACAATGCAGGACTGCAGGTAACGTATATGGTTTACCTTCACCTAATGTACTTTTAAGGTTAATTTACTAATTTGAAATTTGAGAGTACGGAAGCACATATATTGATGATATTTAAAGAAAATCACGATAAATGAACATTATAACAAAACGAATGAAAACATATCTGCCCATTTGAGGTTTATCACATTTGAAAAATGATTCTGATTGTAGGTTTGAAAGCGCTTAGTGAAATGTCACTATCATCCATTTTATCAGATAGCTAACTGACATTGATTTAAAGTAAGTGATTAAACCATAGGCAAACCATTATGTAAATTGACATTACAAATGCGGCTAAATATGAACTTGGAATTCTTTGTTAACTTATAAAATATACTCTTCGTACTGATTTTACGTGCATGCTTGGTTATTAAATTGATATTAAATTTATTTAACATCCAAGCAAAGAAATTTTATATTAAAAAGCCAAGCATGCAAATTCATATTTAGCGGCTTTTATTTATTACGAACGAGCAGTGTTGCCAGATACTCTTTCTAAAGTTCCTAGACGTTCGTACTTTAAAAATGCTAGTTTCAGGAAAGCATTTTCAAAACAGAAATATCATCAATCAAAACTGCAATGATATTAATACAGAACACTTATTAAGTCATCAAGAAAAAAGTAATTTTAATTGTGTGGTGCGCCAAAATTACATGTTGAATGACTTACGAATTTGACAACACGTTGTAACGTTGCCGTCTGCTCGAAATTTGTTGACGTGTCGTTTAACTCGTTTTTAGAAGTGGTGCATTTTATAACTTGATTCAGTCAAATTCCGAACGAAAGGTGAGCCTTTGGTGCTTCGCATTTTATGTACGATATTCCATTGCCTTAAACTATGGTTATTCATTATTTTTGTTTATCAATTTCTGTCCATTGAATGCGAATAGACCGCATCATGATCACCGATATCCAGCTAGCTGTTTTCTCCAACTTCTTAGGAGTGACTCTCTTTCTTCTGGTGGTCTTATATCACTACGTTTCTGTTAACAACCCAAAAAGATCCGACTAAATGCAAATTCTTCCTAAATCGGTACAGTATAACAGCATCATGCTTCGCAGAATTTTGCATTGACACGTGCCGAAAATCTGTATTCACATCGTTCACCCGTTTCTTTTACAGTTCTTCACACATTGGTACTACATTTCCGTCATTGGAGGGAATGGGTCTCTCGAAATGTGATTGCGTATGGCCGGGTCAACATGCTTTGCTTGTATGTTTTTATGCTAGCTATAAGGCCAGTCCAACTGATTTGTGGTTGAAATGAAGTAAAAGTGTTTTGACGAATGATTGTGGAAAGTTTCTTGTGTATTAATTCATTAGTTTACCATGGATTTTTATCTGGGTTTCTTACGGGTTTTCTGTGACATTTGAGGTTACAGCAATAGAGTAGTTAGCCCAAAAGTAATTCAAAAAACAATTACTGTATTAAAGTAGGGGGTATTGGTTTTTACACCTTCCAGGAAGATTTGAAGATCAATTTCAGACGATATTTTGGTCAAAGAAAGCATGAGCACCTGATGCCGAACTTTTTCAGTTAGATTACGTTGTAATAAACAAGGCCAGTATAGCCTAATAGCCATTTGGCTTAATTTCCCATGTATTAGTTTAACTAACTCTCGGTAAATGACAAGCCGACAGATGGCTATCAGGAAACCGAGCAAGGAGTCAGTAGCATTCTCGTCTTGCATTCGGTAGACCCAGGTTCGATTCCTGGGTCGGCTATCCTCGATTGTGGTTTTTCGTGGTTTCCCATAATTTCTCCAGGCGAATGCTAAGATAGTTCCTATATTAAATCGGCCATGACCGTCTTCCTATCCCATCCTATCCTCCTTGTTAAAGTCCCAAATATGGGAAATATAACTAAATTGTAATGTTAAAGTCCATCATGACCAGACTGCTTAGTCTGACTTAATTTGTATAATGATCCCCCCTGCCATATGATACGATATGCTAACTACATTGTTTTGATGAATCCAGAAATCAAATCCATGCTCTATGATTTTAAGGTGCCTCAAGAAGTATTGAATTATTTGCCATTGCAGGATGATTTTTATCAATTGTTTTTACACGTCATGTGCGTTTTTGAGGCATCGAACTACAACATTTAAGGGTTTTCAGTGGAAATTCGTTTAAAAACCCTCAAAATTTAGCTTCATCTACAGTAATACACGTATAATAAGGATCAATACATGCACAATTCAGGAGAATTAAATGACGTTATTATCTCCGCGGACCTGAAAGTTGAAATTTACTTATTATCGTAAAATGTTTAAAAACATTTCTAGCAGAATTATTAAACTATCTTCGCTGTAGAGAATGGACAGCAAATATACTGTAGCATTTTCAATTGTCCTTCATCTGACCTCTATTCCTTCACATAGGTGGCGGGACAAACACCTTATAAAAATAGTTCCCATAATGCATCACCATCGGGAGCGCCATAGCACAGTATACGAAATATTAGTAGGTGCACTCCATCACACCGTGCACTCCATAGACGTTTTGGGTTCCGAAAACACCGCAGCGCCGCCATGT
>JAQGAO010000849.1:0-28889 GCA_034697705.1 Ommatoiulus sabulosus | reverse complement strand
TGAAATCATACTACATACCTGCTACTGATGGCCAGATTGCAAAAAATTCAATTAAATAATTGCTTCAGACAAAAAAAATGAGTATGAAGTTTGCTATTCTAGAGCATCAATTTTTCTTTCATTTGTGGGTACCACAATGACTGATTTTCACCTAGATGGTTGAGCAATTAAAACACATTATTAACAATTCTAACTTTATACTATTGTAGCCAGATATTTCACCTTCACCTTCACCCGGAATTTCTTAATTATACTTTTTTGCATTTTTGCCAGTTTTGATGCATGTCTGACCCACTGTGCGTCGTGGAGTCACCTGTGAATTCTTTAAACTAATTTGTCTGATGAGTTTGCGCACGTGACCTTACGACTGCCAAAAGTGCAATAGAGTCCTTTTAAGTTTTCAAGGCTTGCATTTATTGCCACTCGGTGGCGCATTTTCGTTTGTGCATGCGCACTAAAACTGAAAGTGTATTCGGTTTCCAGTGACGTCATCCATTCGCCCAATTTTGTGAATTTTCAAGGCTTGCATTTGTCGTCACTAGGGGCACTGTGTCTCTGCGTGAAGTTTATATCTAAGCATTCTTATTGTTCCAAAATGTATAGGCCTACAGTATACAAATATAATGGGTTTTGTTACTTTTCATACTACATGTATCTCTTCAAAGTCTTGTGTACAATTTTTAAGTACTTTGATATAACAGGTTTACTCGGAAAGCAGTTATTCGAACAATACTTATTGACTGCCGAAAAGTCACGTGTACTAAATTGAATGCATTCATTGGTTTAAAAACTACGATAATCTTGAGGGAATGTTTTAAACCAATGAGCGTGTCGATTTTTCACTCATGATTTCAAGAGGCACGTACATGTACAGTGTACCTTACACATAATTCAAGTTAACCTGAAGCATTTCTATTCAGTTCAACCCCCTTGACGACAGTAAACAGTTTAAACATCCAGTTTCAAATAATTAAATGAAGAAACGGGATCGAAATGCAATGACCTTGAAATAAAGACAAATGTCTCATAAGGCAAATCTTAACTACGCATACAGTATTTGATTATTCAAACTTAATTCGGTCGTTTTCATAATCTTAAATAGGCTACACCAAAGATTTAGTCGATTGATTAACTGCCTACCTTAAATGTCGAAAACCTTCCTCAAAATAACTCTTGTCGCCAATTAATCAAAAAATATGGCAACAGCACATACAGTATAACTATCCAACTTCAAGCGACGCCATTTTTACGATGCATGGACCAGTGATGGTCATTTTTACATCGTCGTGTATTCGCAATAGTCTACTTGGGGGCACTGCCAACATGCTATACCGTACTACTCATGTCTTAATGGTGCAGATTCCAAATTTACAGTACACTATTTTTCATTTCGTTTTGTGAACTTCGCAGCGTTAAATTCGGCGGAAACATCACCAAAATTACGTACCTGAAAAGAAAAATCAATTGAAAATCAGTGAGACGAAAAATTGCGCGTGTACATTCAACGAAATTCTAAAAGCAAACAATTTTTTGATCAAACTGAGTGTGAGTGAATTTTTGTCATTGATTTCCGATAAGTAATTAAAAGCGGGGCTGGTGGCGTTACGTTTTTCATATCTTTGCTGAGAAATCCCTTCCCCAATGACAAGTGTTAAAAACCATGGAATGCTCGACTCTTTTAGAAAAAAACTTGCTGGCGAGATCGAATGAAATACCAAACATTTCCAATAAAATACATATTTGTACATTATGTTTATACATTACATATAAATAAATGTTTCAATTATAAACACAAATTCCCATAACAAAAAAAACTGACTATTGGTGCTATAGTTTCGTTAAGGGGACACACCGAAGCAAACAGCAAACAAAAAACCACAAACAAATGGAGCCCGATGCAGGAGCAAACACAAACACTGTTTTTGTTTGCGCTATGAGTCAATTAAATGACGCGTTTTGCATCATTTCGCAAAATATACAGTATATACATGTATATATATATATATAGTTAATAATCTTAGTAATAACTAAAGTTATAATCGCTTAAAAATTATAAATTAATACAAACAAAATTAAAATATGAGGAGAAATAATGTGTAAACACATTTCGACATAATGTAATGTCAAAAACTACCTGTGAAAGGCTAAGTCACTATACATGTATATGAACAGAACATTAGAACAGTTCACAAGTTCACGGTAAAGTGGTTACGACTCATAACAAGTAAGACATTTCATTACTTTTAGGCCACTGCAATAAAGTAACTTCACAGGAACTTGTATTGAATTGATTTATGAATTATATGTATTACTATAGCTGGAAGGGCCGGCTTTGCCCGGGGTGTACTAATACCGATAGCAACGAAGTATGCCTATTGAACGAATCATGACTGCAGCGCCCCCTTACTACTTCAACAAAGGCGCTTCATGGAAAATCTTTTCGCCCAATAAGCCACAAACATACCCACATAAATCTCTTCTTTATATATATATATATATAGATGTTTAAAATTTTAATAAATATAAATTTCTGCTAACACAATATATGACCAAACATAATAAAGGTATTTTTTGTGTCAAGAAAGTTTGGGGGAATAATAATAATAATGTAGTATATCATACATGTATATTATTTCCAATCTCTTAAATCTACCAAAATCTACCACATGGTTTGACATTGCAGATACAGTAAAAATATATGTATCAAACTATGTAAACCTGTTATAACATATACAAATTAAATGTTCTAAAGGTCTTTTCAGACGTTTTCACCAATGTCTTCGAAATTCACTTTCAAGACACATCAATTTCAAACATACTGTTTTCAAGCCCTGATATTTTTTATTTTGTTTTTCATTTTTGCAAAAGACAATATTAAGTAATTTTAAAACAATTCAACATGATATGCATTTGACCACCTTCATGTCTTAGTCTGTAGTCTTAAGTTGGAGAGCCTAATTATTTTAAACGTTTACAAGTACATGTACGTTCAGCGAGCAATTTCCAAGTTTTCTGCGTTGGTGGACTATATAACGCTTTTGAAACCAGTTTTCGATGATCTTCCTCCTCATCTTCACTTCCGTATTTTTCCAAGAGGGTCTGAGAGATGGATTTCCGCACGAAATAATCAATTCGCTCGGAAAAAGCAGTGCGTTTACATTAGCCCCATTCACTTTTATTTAAGCAACCTTCATTGGCAATCCAGGGCGAGTACATCAGAAAGTTTACACAAATGGGTTCTTGGCAAGCACTGCCATAGACAAACAATGGAGGGATCGGTGTGGTTTCAACCCTTCATCAACACCTCTTACTCCTGCCCTTTTCCCCATCCTCTGTTCCAGTGTCAATAAATGGCCAAAAACGGCGCATTTTCACGTCTAATTTATCTCTCCTCAGCTCCTTTCTCTCCACTAGAACTTACTTAAAATTTCACGCGCAATTGGAAACAGTTTGCGAAATTCATCCCCAGGCAACGCCTGCAGGAGTTAAAGGTTAATTCCGAGCCAGAAATTGAGAAAACTTCCTTTGCAGTTCGGCGAAAATCCCCGCAGACCAGGATTGTCAGGTAAACAATGGAAATTAATTTAAGGGTCCCTGGGAAATAGCCTTTTTAACGAGCCTTTCGCACGTACGTATCAGATTCGCCCATTGTCGAAATGCAATTTGCCCATTCGGCTTGATGATGCTGTTTAAATGCAAGAACGAATTAATTACCGCATTGTAATTAAATCGAAAAATGACCTGATTTTTCGACAAACTGCGCGCCGAAATCTTATTAGTCCGTTTACCCCGCACCACGTGCCCTTTGCAGTCTGCCAGTTGCGGAAGGATAATCCCGAAATGCGAATAAAACATCCGAAACTAATCGACTCATATTGGAAATGGAGGCGGCGTTTAAATGACGCCACAGCCCCGGTGGAAAAGGTTGATTTGGCCCCCGCTGCGCCATCTATGGTCTTGCCAAAAACGGAAATTTATGTCCGATATGGAACTATGATGTTATGAATGGGCACACTAAGGTGTCATATAATGTACAGTCTATGGCCAAGCTATGGTGCTATACAATGTATATGGTCCAACTATTATGTAATAAGATCAAACTATGATGCCGTAAGACCAAACTATGATATCATTAGACCAAACCATAATGTCGTAAGACCAAGCTATGATGACGTAAGACCAAGCTATGATGTCGTAAAACGAAATTATGATGTCATAAGACCAAACTACAACAAGAATTCATGTACAAATGACCACACGGTGTTACATATGGCCAAACTACAATTTAAACTTAAACATAGTACTATGTTAATGCAATTGGAGTTAAATTGCAAAACATACGGAGCTATATTCGGCCAAACTATGGGACCATATATGTACATGTATTTGGCCAAAATATGGTGCTATACATGTTTTTGGCCAAAAATGGTGCTTGAATTTTTACAAAATATGGTGCTTAATTTACATGGATTTGGAAATAAATATGGTGTTAAAGATGGCCTATACAGTATATGTTTTACATGTATATGGCCCAAATATTATATAATTTCCAAGAAAAATATACATGTAGCACTATTTCTATAAATATCCATTCAGTTGTTCAGAACCGCACTGCAAATATATACAAATAACTGAATTTTTTTTTACAATGTATATCGATAAAATATTTTTACATCTACATCTTTATCTAAAATAGATTTATCAATGTACATGACAAAGATATGGTGTTATAACAAAGCAAAATAATGAATGCATGTCTAATTATTATCTGCTTTTATTGTTTTCAAACAAAGTAATCCCTAGCTTGCAAAGTTTTACCATTGCCCTTATTTCGTATCAGCGCCATCTACCGTGCAAACTTAAACGTCACATGGCTTTATCTTAGCAAACATCGCAAAAAATGTCCAGAAACATTTTGACCACCCTGTACTTTAAGAAAATTTAAAAATCTAATCATTTTGTAGCACATATATTTTTAAAAAAAATTCCTATGATTTAACGCAAACTAAACATTGGAAAGTGTGTAATGCAACAGGGCAGAAATATTAAACCAGCATGTCCCAGCTGTGCTGGTTGCAAATCTTGGAATTGCACAATATTTTTTGTTAGGAGCCTAATTAAAACTGAAGTAACTGAAAAGCCTGTCGTAGTTTAATCTCAATGCGGGATGTAATTAAAACAAGTCAAACATTAAATAAGAGCTATAGTGTTTAGAGAATAAAAAAGATACGTTAGCCCACTTGTTAAGTGAATAAAAGCAACTCTGAAAGATAAACTGTTATGAGCTAGGCAGGCTGTAACGAAAGTACAAAGAAAAAGAAAAAAACGTTAATGAAGTTGATATTAAACTGTTGTAGTTAACATATGCCATGAGTTTTAATTAATTTGAGTATAGAGGTGCATTTGAAATCTTCTTTGTGTTCTTTTCATACTTATATACACGTAATATACAACAAATCTAAATGAGGTAGGGCGTATCTTCATCACAACATTTATTGGTTTTATTCGACATCAAACACGAGTCCTTCAATTGAAATAAACAAAATTATAGGAAAACGGCATTATTTCCTAAATTTAACCAACTACAAAAGTAAGTGAAATTGGGTAATGGAAATCGATATAGCTCTGCACATGAACTTGCCTTAATCCAACATTGATATATTTACAAAAATCAAATAAAATGTGATAATAAAACCATCGTATGGGCTGAATTAAGCAATACGAACTAGCCTAAAGATGGCCTAGCTATCCTTAAAATGATTTTAATTAAACTTTGCACTTGATTCCTAATAGTACTTTTTAAAAAAATTAAAAACTTGAAAACTTCCATTCATTAACTTTCAAATATTTTTTATACCAAATCCCCTTCATCAAAGTTATAATTAAAATTTTTACCCTTAAATCGTTCCCTGTCAATCTCATGACTGGAAGTTTCCTTTACAAATTTGCAATTAAAAGACTTGTTCGTCACATTTTTTTTTGGTAATAATTATTTTTTGAAAATCTGCATGCAACTTAAAAATACTTTTTTTAATTGTAAATCACGAATGGTTCAATAAACATGTATTGAATAAATAAAATGTAAGAGAAAAATCGTTCAATATACTGTATACTGTACACGTATAGAATAATGTGTTTCAATTACTCTTTTAAAATTGTATATTTTACGAAAATTACTGTCAAGAATAAAGAATTTTGAAAATAATTTAATATTTTTAACTTGAAATAATTGTAAAATATTTTTTGTTTAAATAACTTTTATACGTCCTTGCATTCTATTCTATCGACATTGCTTGAACATTGAATTCCCTTTATAAATTTTAAAATCAAAAATTTCCCTTTACAAATTTTAAAAACACAAACGTTCCTTTACAAATTTTATAATCAAAAATTTTCCTTTACAAATTTAAAAAACACAAATTTCCCTTCACACATTTTAAGAGCACAAAATTCTCTTTACAAATTTTAAAATCACAAAATTCTCTTTAAAAATTTTAAAAACACATTTCTCTTTACAATTTTAAAAACACAAATTTGCCTTTACAAATTTTAAAAACACAACTTTCCCTTTATAAATTTTAACAACAAAAATTTCCCTATAAACATTTAGAAATCACAAATTTCCCTTTACAAGTTTTAAAAATACAAAATTCTCTTAACAAATTTCAGAAACACAAAGTTTCCTTTAACATTCTTAAAATAACAAATATCCCTTTACAAATTTTAAAAACAAATTTCTTTTTATAAATTTTAATAACTCAAATTTTCCTATACAAGTTTTAAAAGTAAATTTCCCTTTACAAATTTTAAAAACACAAATTTCAGTTTAAAAATTTCAAAAACACACAATCTCCTTTACAAATTTTCCTTCACACATTTAACAACTATAAACTTCTCTTTACGAAATTTATGATCATAAATTTTCTCTAAAAATTTAAATTCCTCCTTTAAATTCGCGATTGAAAATACTTCTACACCTCAAGATTAATAACATGAAATTCCTCAACCCTATGACCGACATTCTTTGATACTACAATGCAAATTTCTCTCTTTGACTTTCCAATTTCAAAGCAATTTTCTTCATCTTCTATAACTTGCCTTTAAATTTCCATTTGACGACCCATTTTCTGTCATAAAATAAACTAAACTGGCAACTAATTCATTCAAAAACCGACCCCGCAATCACCCTGCATGCAAACGAAAGGCCCAGGAAATGTTTCCCCAATTAAATTCCACTCAAGTATTCGAAGAAAATGAAAATGCTTTTAGGCCCAATTCCATCGTTGCAACGACGATTTCATCGCGAGTCCATTCTTAATATAAGTGGAGCCTGTATTTATAACTTAATAGATTTATGAATTAATCCTGATCTGGCGTGCCTATAAATATCCTTTAGTAAGCCCACAAGCCAGCAAAAAAAGCAATTTAGAAATGCAACGGCAGAGTGTTATTTCGCATATTAAAAAGAGGAAATTCGCGAGCGACTCAGTCCTTCATCTACATTTCGCAGAAAAAAAAATAAAGCCAATTATTAAGAAATGTCATAATTCTTCAGCGATCGCTAAAGTCGGATTTAATGGCACGGAAGAAATAAAATCGTTCCGTGTTCGCATAAACTCTGGGAAAAAGCACTTCTCCCACATCTTCAACTCGGAAAAATTTACGATTCGTAATGCACTTAAGTGGCATAAAATATGCTCCCAAGAACAAACACGTTGCATATAAGAAGCTGGCTGATATTTCACGTGGGCTGATGTAATTCATCCTTGGCTAATTAGCAAACGCTGCTATTGATCAGGATTAGAAATCTTAAAGAAACTTGAAACTCATTTGCTAAACATGTAAAATTGGTGTCCTTTTTACAGGGACACAGAGGCGAGTTTGTAATAGCAAACCTGACGAATTTCATTTGTTGATGGTCATATTTAAATTTGTAAAGAACTCAAGATAGTCTAAATCAAATGTATTTTACACCATATAACATCCTGTCTAACTGATAATGTCACTTCGTTCTTGATTGTGACTAGTATTGCAGGGTTCCCCCAGAAATTTCATTTTTAACTTCCCTGACTTGTCCAGGATTTTAAACAAATTCTTCTGACCCATGACAATGTCAAAATTGGCAAATGCCAATGTTATCCACAATTTTGCAAAATCGACACTAATAACAGTGTCTAATGACAGTTTTAGAACAATGTCATACATTAACAAGGAAAAATTATAAAAATTTTACAAAATTAGTACAAAAACCTTTTTTCAACAAATTTGTCTTCGTACAATGTAGAAAATGTTGAAAATTTGTACTCTGAAAATTATTTAGAATTTTTAAAACAATTCTCGGAATCTGTTGAAAATTTTGCCGATTTCTCCTCGGAAACTGGTAGAATTTTTACAAATCTGTACTCGAAAACAGTTGAAGATTTGGCAAATTTGTGCTGAAAAGGATTGGAAATCTTGCAAATTTATATTACGAAAACTTTAAAAATTTTGCAACTTTGTACTCCGAAATTGTTGAACATTTTGTAAATTTTTCCTTAGAAAGCAATTTAAAGCAATTTGTTTACAATTGAAACTTGTTTTTACGAATCCGCAGAAACCACAGAAATTAATTCGTAAAATTTCAAGTTCTTAAATGGGAATGGCAATACAAAATATAATTGCAATTGGAAATCACCTTTACATGTTTGGAGTTCCAAAATATCACTAAAAACAAATATGTTCTTTATTTTTATTGATATCGTTAGGATCAAAATCAAATTAAGAGAAAATTCAGCACAAAAATGAAAGTGTGTTCATTCCTTCGAAAATTAACATTATAACTATGGGATACTTCTCGAGATCAGCATAATAGTTCGTAAAAACGTTGTTTTCGTAAATGGGAGGTTCGTAAAAAGCACCAACCGACCTTATAACGTGTAATAAAGAATGTCAAATACAGCTAACATAAGTTCAACAATTTTCCACTTAATCCTTTCGCTGATTTTTTTTCTTAAAGTCGAGCTACCGATAAAAAACAAGGAACTCATTAACCTTTAGAAATTGTGCCAAAAATCACACGCGTCACAACATTAAATGGATATTTTATGTCCCTAGGGGAGAAAAGGCCTTCTACGGGATTAAACGGAAATAATGCGATTTAATGTGCCTCCGCATCGGGTATAAAAATATCGGCGACATTGTACACGTCATAATTAAACACGAAACGGTATTGTATAATAAGAGGAAAAATAAATTTTACGGGTCATTAATACGGAGATTTGCTAGCTTTACAACTTCGTAAGACCCGAAAAACTAGCACGTTTTGTGGCTTCGGATTTAACGAACTAGACGCCTATTCACTGGTGTGAAAATAAATTTGGGAATTGCCTCGCACAAGAAGAGCACGGAGATTAAAGTTTTTGGTGACATGAAATGCCTCGTCATGATTGCTTTTCTTCCATTGCTGAGCCTGATGAAAACTGGCAAAAAGGATGAGAATAATAATGGACGAATTTAATTATGGAATTTGCAGTATGAATGGCGCGAGCATGACCAGCGAATATCTAAAAAGACGACCAATTAAGAGCGTGAAATTAGCATTTTGCGATAAATCTTGATCTAGCATGAAAGAGGTGTTGTCATAATGACTTTGTTGGCATGGAAGATGCCATGCTTCATCCATGATTTTTATGAAAATAGTTTTGAAAATTAGAATAGATTACCGTTCAACAATATATGACATTTTTAAAGGAAATATGCATATTTTGCTGATGATGAAATAAATTAAATATCAAATGCATCACTTGTTCATCATGAATTCAAGAATAGTTTTAAAAACTAAACTAGATAACCGTTCACTAAAATATGACATTTTTAAAAGAAATATGCATATTTTGCTGATGATAAATTAAATTGAATATTAAATGCATCTCCTGTTCATCATGAATTCAAGAATAGTTTTAAAAACTAAACTAGATAGCCGTTCACTAAAATATGACATTTTTAAAAGAAATATGCATATTTTGCTGATGATAAATTAAATTGGATATCAAATGCATCTCTTGTTCTTCATGGATTTGGAAAAAATATGCATTTTATTTTGGGCCAAAAACTCGACGTAAAGAATTCGGTTTGTATCATTCCGTTAACTGAGAAACTTTTCTTAAATATGTCAAGTACACTGCATGTCATGCAAGATAAAAAAAAAGTTTAAAAGAAATCATGGCTTAAAATCAAAGAAATTGCTTATTTAAAAATATTGACAAAGAACATGTAAACTATAAGTAAAATTTGATATTCGCTTCCATGTGAGTACAATGTTGTTACGGTGCGAATCGTAAAGCTTCTGTTTGAGTACACTTCATCATCAACTTTGGGTGCAGCACCCTTCCAATGAGAATTACATGCACATTAAAATGTTTGCAATCCACGTCTTCAAACACTAAATATTCCATCAATGTAAATACTTACTAATAATAATTATGCTAAATTGTTATAATTAAATAATTTAAAAAGAAATTATGGTTTAGAACTTTAGAAAGTATTAAAAATAAAGATAAGTGTATGTGAACTACACTGAATTATACAAATGTATATTTTTGAAAAACAAAATTCATTCTACATATGATGTCATACGATGGAAAATTTAGTGTTTTTCGTTTGCAATCGCAAAACTTGTAGAAAATTAAAATTCACTGCGTTAAAAAACATGTCAGTTTTATGTTGCCACCATGGCTAAGACAAAAGCAACTCATTATTAAATTCGCTTATGCTAAGAGGGCTTGATCTACAATATGTTAACAGCGCATGTGGCTTTAATTGCGCAATAAAACTTGTCAATAAGATGTTTCATTTCAGTAATTAACGTGGCACTTCCGTTTTAATGAGTGCAGACGATGTTAATGACTGAAAAGGGAATGGGGTCTGAAGAGGGGCGAAAGAGAACCCTGAGTAACCTGGCGAGAACCATTAAGAATCTCCAGAAGTAAAGTTTCTATAAAGTTTTATCGGATACATAACTCCTGGTAAACCAATAACAAATTCTAAATAAGAAGCAAGGGAACATTAACGAATCTAAGCTTGAATTGAAAGAAAGCAAAACTGCAAATAACTAAAAAGGAAATGAGGTCTGAAGAGGGACGATAAAGAACCCTGATGAACCTTGTTAGAACATGAAGAATCTCCAGAAGTAAACTTTCTGTGAAGTTTTATAGGATACATAACTCATGGTAAACCAATAACAAATTCTGGGTGAGAAACAAGGGAACATCTAACAAATCTAAGCTTGTTTTCGATGAAAGCAAAACTGCAAAAAAAGCGCCGTTGAATGCGGCGCAAAGATGACCATTAAGCAGCGGCCTTAAAACACGTCTGGAGTGAAAAAGATTTGTAGCTCTGAAGAGACCATGCAGTGAAATTGCGAAATTTTGCAGAAATCAAATGCATGCAAATGTTTCTTTTCCATATACTGCCAGAGTTTCCTTTTACCTTTTTTTGTTTCCTTATTATGCGGGCGCATCCGTTGGTTTATGTGGAACAAAAAGAAAAAATGGCATGTAAATATTGTTGGAAGCCATTTCGTGTATTTCCTTATAATACAAACTCGTAAAGCTTTTACTCGAATTGTCCGACGGTAAATGGATGCGATGTGCATTTATAGAAATATATTCAAAGTGACGAATGGCTGATGGATATTTGCTGTTTATATGGCATTTTTAACAACGGAGATAAAATAAGATGCACGCGGGAAGATGCAGTTGATGCCGACAATAAAAACGCATCCTTTTATGGGGGGAAATTTTGAGAGAGGAAACCCTTAGATTCAGATGATGACTATATGTTTCTTGGCTCCAGGACAAAAATTGCTTCTACATCGTGCCACCAAAGTAAAAAAAAAAACTACGTTACAAAACCGTTGAGCCAGTTTTGATGAGAATGACCAAAGGCCGTCAAACACGAGGCATATTATATCCCAAAACATATACTTCCAGATATATTATTGTTCAATATTTCCCGTGTGTTGGTAAAAATGTTTACTTTTCAAATATATTTCCAGAATAGAAAACTTATTCTACAGTAGGTCAGAATCCATTTAAAACAATTCCGGAAATAACGATAAAACTGATATTATGATGTAAAAAGCAAAGGAAGTTTGGTTTCCCATAGGAGTGCATATAAAATTTTACGGGTATTGTGATGATGGTTATAATAATAATCTGCATTTAGAGATGGGGGTTTTGGTACATGCGCATGTATATGCGATTGGCTATAATGATTGTTTCCCATAGGAGTACATGTAAAACAGGGGTTTCCCCTGTTCAATGCTATATGGGATCAACTATAATGATGAAGGGGGATGTAAAGAAGTTTCCCACGCTCTGTAGTCTTTGATCGCGTGTTCTTTTCAGATTCTCACATGCACTTTTCACTTGCTTACCCAAGTGGGTGTATAGCCTACAGTTCTTTGTATAAATAAATTTCTGCACAAATTGGAAATGGCATCTATATGTACTGTGAAAAAATGCCATGCATTCTCAAGGTACCGACTTTATCAGAGGCCTTTTATTCTTTAGATCAAGTGCGTGCCTATCGCACAACCTGAAATGTACATACAGATTCCCTGAGGTTCTGCAATGTTAGCAAGAATTGGACATTTCATGGAAAATTCCTACTCGGAAAAATCTAAGCAAACAGTAATTACGGACCAATGTTTACCAGGTTAAACTGTTTGTTGACAATTTTATGTACATGTACATTTGAACGTTAATAATGTATATTCTTGAGTAACAATACTGAAAATAAATACATGTACATTATTAAAATGTCATGAATATACTGTATGTATGTACATGTATAGAATGTTCATGTACTGCCTTATTGAGTCACATTATTTTAATTCGGGTTTAATGATTTCCGGATATAATGGTCAAATTCTGTCAGTCCCTTGAAGATCACTACTGTATAAGAGGATTCTACTGTATATTGAGCAACTTCTTTCTAGAAAGAAACTGTCATAGAATAGCATTAATTAAAGCAGTGGTGTCAAGTTGGTTTAGTAACATTTTCCTTTCAAACAGGGGCACCATCTGTGTAGCAACAGGAAAATGTTTCAGTTGGAATAACTTTCCTGCAATTTATCGCAATATATTTCTGGATATAGCTTTCATCGTTTACCGGTCTTAAGATGTTTCATTAAAAGAAAACAATATAACATGTTTATTTACATGTATATTGTGTCTTAAATTTACTATGAAGTAATTAAGTAGTATTTTTTTTATTAACATCGTCCTATAAATATCTGTAAATTATCTGTAAAACGTATACTGTTTTGGCTACGATTTTGATATTTTGTGTTTTTCAAAATAAACACTTTTAAACGTTGTAAAAATCATATTTGCAGTTGCATCTTATGGGAAAATCCCATTAAGCTGATATGTACAAACGTATTATCCTAAACTGTATTCATTCGATCATATTTTCCAATTAACCATCTACAAAGATGTCGAAAACACGTTATTTTCAAGGAATTGGTTGTTTACATGAAACGTGATTGAAGCCCTACATCAGTCCCATGGGAAGCAAATTATGATCATTTCATTACCTGCGCAAATTTAATATCAAACAATTTCCATGTCTTAATTTTAACTCATTCCTAAAAATGAACGTGATACCAGCTACATGTCTACCACATTGAAAATATAGTTCAGGTATTTCATGCACTAATTTTACAACACCTTTTTTCTATGAATATAACGCATTTAAATTATTTTATAATATATGACCAATGCGTTTGCCATGGTGATACCCGAGTTATTTCTTACGACAAGAGAAGTGGCAAACTCTCATAAGCAATGCAATGATAAACGCCAACAGATACATGTATGTTATAAAACAAGAGAAACTTGTTGAATTTTCACATACATTTCTTCTCGAATTCTATAGAGTATAAATCGGCTGCCATCTGAATTTATGATGGCAAGATGCAAATAGCAACAGGAAGCAATAGCAACAGGAAGCAAATTGATTAAAATTTGTTTCAATTCTCATCCACATGTACATGTACAATTGTACATGCAAGCATATCCGAACACATTTGTCCATACAGCCTCGAGGTGCAATAAGGCCACGAAATTACATTTGTTCGTCTGCTCGTTTGCATATTTTTGAGACGTCTGGACCACGACTCCGGTTAAATTACTCGTCGAGTTCGAGAAACATTTCCTACTGACAACAACAATGACCGAAAATATTTATGCGTTTCTATTTATTAGGTTCAGTTTTCTGCTCCCACAAATGGATATTTGTTTGCTCATCTCTAAGAGATGGGCTACCATGGATTAAACTTTGATCATTGAATCAATATACGAAATCGGTGGATAACGAAATAAGCTCTTGAAAACATTACCAAAATCTGTTTGGGATTTAATCATTTGATCCGTTTGAAACGAAATTCGAGTAAGTGGCCATGGAATCGCGAGTTTTCATGAAATGCATCTCGAAATTTGCATGCTAATGAAATGTTAAGAAACGTGCAGAAAACAAATTGATTATTCAAATATGTTTTACACAATTTGTTACTTTGTTGCTCAACAATTTGACATATATTATACTTAAAGGTTCTGTCTGAGTATCCCTATTGTAAACAGTTTAATCAATATGCAAGGAGGTATAAAAGGCTCCATTCACCGATTAATACAATTAAGGTAGTTCAAACCTATTGAGCAAATTTATTGATTTTATTGATTTTATTTATGTTCTAATGTACGTAAATAAATGTGTAATACATGTACCTTATAGAAAGGGAGCCATTTAAGATAAGATTCAAGACAGCAGTTCTATTTATTTATCAAACCAATCGTATATATGTATGCAACAGTATTAACTTGCTTTTTAAATTCCAGTAATTTTAATCCCATTCGATGCAAGTTTGGCAATCCTATAACCACGCAGCTAATGCATTTCCGTACGGTTACTATGTAGAAAACTAGCTGAACCACAGTATAAACACGGTTTTAAATCTACTGTACATAGTAATTTTATTCCAATTTGGTAATCCCAACCACGCAGCGAATGCATTTTCGACGGTTAAAACGCTTCGTTTCCATACGTTTAAAACGCGGAAAACCAACTCAACCACATTTTTACGTATAAGCACACCACTATACGTCTTTCATTTCAAAACGAAAACACGGATGAAAAAGCTCGAAATATCCCGCATTTCTTCCACGCTCCTACGTTCAGTTTATATACTGTATACTTTCCAAGGATAGGAAGGCAGCAATAACGTTACGCGTTATGTCCACTGAATATGAAGAAGGAAAATCCATACAAGTTACGGCTGACATATAGCCGAGTTTGCATGACACGCGCCGAAAATATGCTAGGTTGCATTCGATGAAAGGGGTCAAATGTGACCGAAAAAGAAGCCTCCGAAAAAAAACCTCCATTTACTCCATTCATGCATTCGCCAATGCACACAATGCGTTTTAGGCTATTTTTTGTTCCCATTGGACGGTGCGTAGGCCTCGCGGACACCGTTCACAATGAAGCATTGAACAAAATGACAAAGTAGCAAACACATCGAGCAACATACATCATGGTATTTCATCGATATGACACTGTCTACCCCCGAAAAATCCCTAACCTGTGAGCGGGAATTCCCATTGAAATGCTGGCTAGAAATCAATATGGCTGACAGACATTTTTTCATTCCGCTGATTTTTTTTGGATGAGAAAACCATTTTTTACCTATAATGGATACACGCTTCAAAGATTCGGTTTATGTTCGAGAGCAGAAAAAAAAAATAAGCTAAATAATCTGGAAAGATTTCAACATGGCGTATGAAGAGTGACCGAAAAAGGAGTGAATAATGGGCACACGAGCAGGAATTTCTCGAGCTTTTTGGCAGGTCTCACTGTAAACATGAATATGCGTCCATTGTGATAGTGTTGGCAGCTATTGAAATATGACGTTATTAAAAAGCAAAATATGAAAAATATATTTATTTAGCCCCTGTTTATCGTGACGCGTGCTAGGGAATGATAAGAGCTATAGATGGCGCTTCGAGCAGGCCGATGGAAATCAATCAGACGGAAGTCATGAGAGCGTTGAAAATGGTCTGACTGCTTAAATTCCAAAACTAAGTTGTATACCAAAAATTATATTAAAATTTATACTTTAAATATTGTTTGATGACTGAAATTTCACTACATGTACAGTGGAGTCCCCGTCCGATTTAACATGGGCATACTTACATTAATTTCACACGAAGCATGCATATAAACTGTTATTTATATAATCAAGTATAATTATAAATCCAATTGCATCAAAATTTATTTACTTATACAGCATGTATAATTATAAATTCAATTGCATAGTAATTAATTGATCCAAGACTTGTTTGTCTCATGATCACGCCATATCGATTTAGCAAGGCATAATTCATAACATTTCGTATCTAGATATGTATTATTGCCTTTGAAATAATATACACAAAAAATCAGATAAAATGTTTAGAAGATTTAAGACGAGCCGTGTCAGCAATCATGAAATGTCAACTTTCTTGATGTCGTTTAATAAAACTAATTATTTTTCTTCTCATACAGTTTGTTTCCATAGAAGCACTTTTGGTTTTTAGGCACATTCCACCGAGAAATTAGAAATGAGTTATATTTATGTTGTTTAACTCTTAAAAAAAGAGAATTACGGGAAGGCAGTACCAGGGCTGTACAGCGGCCATATTGGGAAGAATATTGGGAAGATGATTGCAGCGCCTTAATACCGAAGTGAGGCGAGCATGGGAATGGGGCAGCCATATTGAGAGTCAAATCGAGAGTATTTGTGTCTAAAATGTGTGAACATGGGGAAGGGGTAATGCATGTTTTCGGGATTGCTAACCTTCCTAGTGTTTTTCTTGAGTGTTAAAAAGTATTCCTGGAAAATTTGGGAGCAATCGGGTGAGTGGATCAAAAGTAGTTGAGGAACAAGACCATCCACATACATACATCTCTTGTTAACATGTATATAGATAAAATCTATATAATATGTTTGTGTCAACATAACACAAACACGCGAAACAATTTAAAGCGGCTTTCTTACAAGCACGGACACATGCCTCAGCGGCTGTACTCAGATGAATTTTCTGCGTTATTTAGAAAATTAAATTTCAGCAGTTGCAGCAAGCAGGCATCATCAAACACTGCGTATTCTGCGTATGTTTCTCTCATGTTTCTTTAAAACAAATATAATTTTAAACATATGCAAATGCATACAGTATATGATTAAACATATGTATTTTTAAAATGCAGAGCTATAATTATTTCGATGTTGCCAATGTTTAGCGTGTTTTTGTGACATTCGTCGCTTATTTCGATCAAAATGACTGGAACGTCCAACGTGATCGGATTAAGCGGCCTTCACGGTAAATGTACAGTAAGTGGGGTTTGCCAGTGCATGTTACGTCTCAAATGGCCTTCATCTTACGAAAAATCCCATTTTTTTTCTCCCCTCTCATGTTTCGTCTCGCTCCATCCCCCTCAATGACAGCCTTTCGGTCACTCTTGACCCGTCCGTTGTCGAGCACATTGGCGCTGCTCGTTTTGTCATTTTTCATCACGAAATCTCCTTTTCAGCGCCCTCGAATGCATCACGTCATTAGGTGAACGTTTCACAGCCAATCATAATCCCCATTTTGGCGCCCTTGTACTCTCCGCGCGATATCCGCATCAATTGCGCCCATAAATCCTGCTTTTGACCCATCGCTGGACTTTATCTATACACATACACGCAACGGTCTGCAAAGAGAAAAATCACGGCGCTGACGTCAACCTCTGCCGGCAGGGAGCGCTGGCACGACGAAGCAAATGCTTCGAATTTACATGTTACACACTTATGAAAATAACGGGTGTTGAAATAATGGACGTGTGTTTGTTACATACTGTACGTAGATGTACGTAGATTTACACGTACATGTATGTATTCCTTGTCATTGTGTAATGTAACTTCATGTAAAGATTAAGCCTGTCATGAGGTCACATCTGACCATATATGGACAGTCGCTCGTATACCACAGGCTGGAGTTCACATGTTAATGGCGTAATCACCTATTTACACAGAAATTTGTTTTGAAATTTAAATTTATTACAAAATGCATTTAAAAATTATTTTAATATTGCAAAATGCTTTCAAAATCTAAAATCTAAAGTAATATTGCAAAATGCATTTCAAAATCTATTTTAATATTGCAAAATGCATTTCAAAATCTATTTTAATATTGCAAAATGCATTTCAAAATCTATTTTAATATTGCAAACTGCATTTCAAAATCTATTTTTAGATTGCAAACTGCATTTCAATATATATTTTTAGATTGCACACCGCGTTTCAAAATATATTTTTAGATTTCAAAACGCAGTTTAAAATGTATTTTAATATCGCATATTGCAAACCGCATTTCAAGATGTATTTTATTCAAAATGTAATTTAATGTTGAAAAAAGCTATTCATAATGTTTTTTAATATTGCAATATGCAGTTAAAAATTCCTGTTAATATTGCAAACGACAGTTTAAAATTTATATTAATATTGCTAAACGCAGTTCAAAATTTAGTTTATTATTGTAACATGCAGGTAAAAATTTATTTTTAAATATTGCAAATTGCATTTCAAAAATGATTTTAATATTGCAAACTACGCTTCAGAATTTATTTTAAGATTGCAAACTGCGTTTCAAAATGTTATTTTAATATTGTAAAATTTCAGCTTTTAGAAGTATTTTGAAATGCATTTTACAATGAAACGGTATCTCAAATAAAATACATTTCTTTTGAAATCAAGCTGAACCATGATCAGCACATATACGACCTTGTATGCTCATATCAAAATTACACGCATTTAAAGTCGTATTTGGGTGCATGTACAATATTATACTTATAGGGACATAATTGACCCCAAAGTCAGACATAGTAAGAAATTGGAGATTCATGGGTACACTTTTAAAACCATGCTAGTATTTAATGTCAGATACAGACATTTATGAGGTCGTACTTTACCACATCCATATCCATATCCAAATACGCCAGGTGGAAAATTGCCACACCAGGCATAATCAGAGGTTGGACATTTATGGACCCGTGACAAGTGTACATGTGCATGCAAGTCCTTAAAAAACTCACATTTAAAGCCATGCACGTATGTATCATCCAGTAAATTCGTATATGGTTCATATCTGCTCAAATCCTAAGCAAGTTTTCTAATCTGGATGATCAAAAAATGAACATGTATATGGATGCACTTGCCACTAATACTTCTATACCGCAAGTTATATGACATTTTGTGGTAGGCCTAATACTGAACATATCTGAACATATACAACATGCATAGGCCTACATGTAGATGAACACACTAAGACACATCAGTTGGTTTGTAGAAGTACATGTGATTTGAAGCATGCAGTTTTTAAGTATAACAAATGATATCGTTCTACTTCGTGTCAATTACTTGCCTTATTTGCACACATTGTGAAACTGAGTAATCGAAGAAAATAATAAATGGGCAATTCATCAAAAATGCTTTCCACGCGTGTTCTCTAAATAAACTATTTATAAATGTACATAGTAGGCGTTGACATGTTATGTATTCTATCTTAATTTTCCAGTTAAAAACTAATTTATCATACCAGAAATTAATTAGTTTGATTGAGGAGTCGAATCTTTTTAAGCTTCATCATTCATAAATTTTTATAACAGGAAAGATTTTCTTAACACTAGTTTAGATTTTAATTAATTAGCTGATGATTAATCGCCATATCATGGTGATTGCTTCAGTTACTAATTTATAAAGATTGTATAGGTATTTTCAAGTTAATCACAGAAAATTAATACCGTATATTGTTATACTCGTATAATGGAAATACTATATACACACTTCTGATGTATTTCTCGATTTGTATTTAGATTTGTATTTATGAATGTTTTAATGAAACGTTTTTAATATGGCTCAAAACATATACTACAACATACTGAATCAAATTAACCTGTCAAACATTCGCTGAAGTACCAAGGACACCCTGTAAATATCATAAAGTTTGTAGTGACCTACATGTAACATTGTTTGTAGTCAGGTTCTGAGAAATTTGCTTAAACGAATTTTGTTACATTAAATAATTATTACAACCAAAAGATCCGGTTGAGTGTACTAGATGACTCCGCAGCACGACAATTTGGCAATTAATAACAATTAACTTTGGGTCAGCTTAATAAATTAAACATCGCGTTAAATTGGGAGGCAATTCTAAAGTATCATTCACTACCCTAATTAAATGCCAACGTAGTAATCAATTAGGCCTACAGCTAAAAAAGTGATTAATAGTCCAAAGCTTCATTGCTGAGAGGTTAAATGTGAGATGCACCAATCTCCGATTAGTGTAATCTGCGATTGAGCTATAAGCTGCGAAAGTGCAACACAACACTGGATTATTGCTATAGTAAATGAAGTGAAGTACGTTACGTTTTTAAAACTAAATTATTATAAAAACAAGAAACCAGGAAATAAATAAAATAAGCTACTTCCGCGGATCACCAGAATTTTAATTAATGATTTATCATCAGAATTTTAGCGAATGACTCGATCGTTATCAAGAAAATGTTAACGAATGACGTTATCATCAGAATTTTAATGAATAACGTCAACATCAAAATTGTAATAATTTACGTCATCATCAGAGTTTCAATGAGTGATGTTATCATTAAAATTTTAACGAATGACGTCATCAGAATTTTAATGAGTGACGTCATCACCAGAATTTTAACGATTGACGTCAACATCAGAATTTCAGCGAATGACGTCAATATCAGAATTTTAGCGGATGACGTCAAATCAGAATTTTAGCAAATGACGTCAACAAAAAAAATTTAACGAATGACCTTATCAGCAGAATTTCAATAAAGGTCGTCATCAGCAGAATTTCAATTAAAGTCGTCATCAGCAGAATTTCAATGAATGTCGTCATCAGCAGAATTTCAATGAATGTCGTCATCAGCAGGATTTCAATGAATATCGTCATTAGCAGAATTTTGATAAATGAAGTCAACATCAGAATTTTAATGAATATCGTCATCATTTAATAAGAGGACGTCATTCATTGAAAAAGTCCCATGGTACATTTTGGGACATCGTTTTCGGACATTCGAAACTCTGTAACTACCTCATTAAATCCTGGAAAGACGTATAGTAGTTTTACTTTACGTTAAAAGTTAAAATGATGCAAACCCGAATTTTTGTGAAAGGAGGGGAAACAAGCCACCATCTGCACTTAGGTAACCATTAAATAATTCAGAGGAATGGGAGCATGGGTATTTTCTACAGCAACGTAAGTGAGCCAAGCTGGGAAATGCAAGAGTTTCGGAAATGGACAGTGGCCATTAAGTGCGCTTGATCCGGTGGAAATGATTGATTCGGAGGTAGGCCATCATCGACATTGGCAAGAAGCTTCGGCGAGAATAATGGCCGGCAATAAAATTCGGCCATTTGTATAAATGGACATGAAATATTTGGCCTTTTTTCTGTAATATGATAAGAGTGGACATTGGCACAAATCTTTGACCACGAATACCATTTTTTACGACTTTCACCCGACTAACGGAGATGTTTTATTACATTGGCACTTTGGCCATTTTTACACTTTTTCATTTTCAAAAAAAAAATGATATTACTTCTCAAAAGAGCTTTTCACAACCGCTATTCTAACAGGACTTATTTTACGATGTCTTACTTTTGATAGTTCAATTTGCCAAATTAAAAGAACGTACAAATGCATTCTAGAAGTCAGTGTAAATTGGCCGAAATGAGTATTTAATACATAACCATATATCAAAATGCAGCTCAATAAAATGCATATTTTCAAATGCTAAAAAACGTTTTAAATGCTTTATGAAGATAAAGCACATAACAATCGTTATATATAATAAAAATATATCGAAAAAACATACTTAAAACTAATACATGGATGAAAATAAAAATGACAAAGAAGCAATTTTAAAATATATTTCAGTCGTGAAAAATTTCTTTCGAAAAATGTATAACTAATTGCATTACAGCAATATCGAAATACGAGCGTAGATATTTCAAAAAAAGGTCAATTCAATATGTTTATACCACGAAATATACCGTTTTTATTGATATTTAGACATGTACACTATACTACGGTAATTACTGTATATATACCATACGGCAAGTTTTTACTTGCCATTTTATTCCAAATTCCAATCAAAAAATTTATTTGTGTATCAAACAGATAAATTTTATATTTTAGTATTTCGACTTTTAAATAAAGTATTTTAAAACGCACTTGTACATGTTTGACATAAACATGCTGTATAGTAGATGAATGGAAGCAGTTTTTATATAGGCCTACAGTAAGCAATTAATTAAGGTACATAATATAGAACAATTTTATGATTTATAATATATCGAATTCTGTGATCTTTTCTGACAAGTCGTTTTATCTTAAATTATTCTTGCAAGTTATTTGTATTTTTCATATAATAACCTAGCTGACATTCCACGGAATCACCGCTTTAAAAGTGCAAATTAATTCTTAATGTGAAAGAGGATATAAAACTTTGCATTTGCAAATGTAGAGCACAGTACATTGTAATCCTTGGGGATGTAATATGTACATTATAGAAAATTTAATTTATTTGCCAAAGATAGGTCATTACCAGCTAGCCACACTTGTCGAAACTAATTCATGTACTGTCCATTAACATCAACGTGGTCGAGAGGAAAGCTAGAGAGAGAGAGAAGCTTAAGAGGATCTCTGGTCTCTCTCCAGATAATAGTAATAATAAATGTCCCTAAGCTCATAGTTGCTTAGGGATGAAACCGTCCCGAAAATAATGTCGGGAGAAATGCGTTGCTAGATCCAAAACAGGAATATCGATATTCATGGTTTAAGGACATTAGAAGTGTTTGGATTAAATCTGATTAGATCCAAGGTCTGCCCTAATGTTACCATGTCAACGGTCAGTCAGTGGGCAGGAGCAACGGTGACCTCCGCTTGCGGAACTCGTGCAACGAGCATCAGTAGTTGACAAATCGCGTAATAAGGTATTATAATACAATTTCTTTGATCAATAAATAACCAGAAAACTTCAAAGTTCGACAAGCGTCTTTCAATAATTCAATTTTTTTTGTTATATAAAAGCGTTCCATCCTCTTTAAGATTCTGTTAATCCTATAGGAAACCCGAAAGCATGAAACTTTTGGAAGATATATTACTGACTTGGAAACCTATTTTTTCCCAACATAGATTTGTCATTTGGTTTTCCACCTAAGTGGTGCATTTCTACATAAAATTTCATGGTTTAAGGACCATGAGATAACAAGCAAACATGGAACAAACTTAAAAGATATTTCAATTTTACTGAAGGCTGCGTTCTAAACATAGATATTAATCTAGATATCGATATAACACGGGAATTGCTTCCAAAATTTCTCGCTTTATGGAGATGTTATCTCAAGTTACATAGAATGCTAAATAGATGGCGCTGTTTTTTTTCATAAAAAACGCATTGAAAGTATTAATTAGGGAATTTGATGCAGAAAAAAAAAGTCGAGTAAAAACACTTACTTTAAAACATTCATAACTGATTAGAACGAATATGCAAACATGAAAATGTTCAAATATACAATAACTTGTTTTCTAAAACATACAGTAGTTACAATCCTTGTACATTTTAGTCCAAGAAATTAGTGTTATTTGTAATTTAAATGAAGAGAAATTATACAGTAACGTGTACTTTACAATTTCCCAACTGGACATTTCGCTAGAAATATTATTTGCGGTGTATAAAATGCTTCATAGATGGCGTTGCAGGCTATTAAGGTACTTGTCGGAGTCAGTACAAATTTGACACATATGCTAAAAAGTTAAAATTTGTTTTTACCTGTTTCACATGTTAAAAGTTAATATAAAAAATAACTATACGTTCATGATATTGTTTTTTACATTGTCTTGCATTAAAACATCAAGGCTTTTGCATATTACTTAATTATGAATAATTGCATGTTTTGTGTAATTGCGGCCGTGAGTCTTTATACATGTATGAAATGATGTTACATCAGTCCTAGTTTTCATGTACATCAGTGATGTACATGAGAATTAGGACTAATTGCAAAATAATAATATAGTTAAAACATCCATGGTAGATAATTATCAAATATCTTTACTAACAAAATAGCATACATTCCAGCAAAATAACATTCTTAATTGCGTTGACACAGCAACCTGCAGTCTAGGTTCAATCTTAATTAAATGTTTTGTATGTACTCATTAGATCATTAGAATCCCATTTTCGTTAATTGCAATAATTTTCTAGGCATTTATTTCATTTAACATTTACATCTTATTAGGATAATTATATTACTTTCACACTGCATCATTCCCGATACATTTTAATTTATCTTAATTGATAATTTCCTAAACGAAGAAAACTGGGAAAATCAAACAAAAAAGTCATAAAAGTCGATCGATAGTCGCATTTAATTAGATAAATTGATCTTAATGATTGAATAAAAAAACTTAAGCTTAAAATTGCGCAAAAACATGTCTTGCCTTTCAATTAGTTTCACTTAAAAACGTCTACTACGGTTTTTTTCCAGCTTAAACTGCTATGACAACCAATAAAGCTGAACTGGGTCCTCTTTTACAAATCCAGCAATGAGTCAGCCAGCCATTAAAAATATTAAAAGCAAAACATTTTTTTTTAAAATCATGTTTAAGAAAAACAAATATTGGAGGGTGTCAATGAATGGCTAAAAATTAAGCCGTAGCCCCTGTGCTAAAGGGCTAAATTGTGGCATCTTGTAAAATATGAGTATTGTAAATTCGGCCAACTGAAAGGTTTTCACATTTTATTGGTGTTTACAGAATCAATCAGTAACGGCGC
Organism: Ommatoiulus sabulosus; assembly: GCA_034697705.1. Lineage (NCBI taxonomy): Eukaryota > Metazoa > Arthropoda > Diplopoda > Julida > Julidae > Ommatoiulus > Ommatoiulus sabulosus. The sequence goes on along the minus strand of JAQGAO010000849.1, from coordinate 3,962 downwards.
ATCAGGTTAAGGAAACACTCATCAGGTGGCGCGAATGTTTTGAAAATCCCTTATTCGTAAATTAGGTTGTCCAACCAAACGGCTAAATAGTGGCTAAGGATATTTGGTCAATCATTGACATCCTTTATTATAAAGTAAAATTTATTCAATTTTTTTTAAGCTGACTTTATACGTTGAAGCTTAGGTGGCACTGATGTGGTTTTGAAAATCTCTTATTCGTTAATTTGGTTCTCAAACCAAACGGATAAATAGCTAACTTGGCTAAATGGTAGCTACCACTATTTAGGCACCTATTGCCACCTTTTATTTATATACACTGTACAGTGAATTCTGTTTAAATTTATTCTGGTTTTTTAATGTTGAATTTATACGTTATTTATAAAGAATCATAAATACGGTATAATATAAAAATAGTGCTTTTTTTATAGTGCTATTTCTCTAATTGTATATTTGAATTATTCGCATATTTGCATAAATAATGTACTTAATTTGTATGCCTACATTTGGATTACTTCTTTAAAAAAACTATTTATGAATTTGGAATAAAATACACGTAATTTGAGAATTAAAACGTACATACATGTATATACAGTGTATTTTTATAGTAATTTAGTGTGTAAAACGAAACATAACTTGTATATAATGTATTATACTGCTTATAAAATAAATGAAATAAATTATATTTATCATATGATGGATTTGGATTTTCGGTATATTTATCATTTTTTTTTTAATTTATAATATAGTTTTTTTATATTTTCATACTACATTTCAAACAGAATTGACGCCATGTACTCTTAAGTAAACAATGCAATGCAATCAATTCGCATTCAAGCAACGTACGTTTTCCGAAATTTCATTAGGCAAACTTCTATTAGAATTAACCAGACTTCATGTAGCGTGTAACCTGTTTAAAATGAGGCAATCGTGATTCTCGTTCGTGATTTTTGTTTAAACTGAATCAGATCAATAATGGAGCTTTGGGAAAGTTAAAAAAGTAATCAAATCCCGAATGCATCAGCAATTTGCCAATGTTTGAAGAGATGTTTAAACTGCGAATACTGAATGAACCGAGAATAGAAATGAATAGTTTTCAGAGCAAGCTTAAAATTATGCATAGCGGGCCAAGTGATATTCGAGTAGAAAGTTTAAATAATGTTTAACAGTTAGCACATGTGTGTAGGTGGACCACCAGTATCAACATTCGCGTAGTTATTTACTTTTGCCAAAATAAAAATATTTGTGGGCGTACTCTATTTACAAACAAGACTGCGGCGTGCACTAAAAAAAACCAAGTTACTTAAAATAAATTGCTGGAAAAGTTTCAAATTTATAATGGTGTTTAAACGAAAAATTCTTAAGTATCATTCAGGCGAAAGTAACGGAAATTTGTTGTGCTTTAACTTTCTGTAATTTCAAACCAATATCGGTTATTCTAAAAAAAAACATAAAAATAAAAGGCATGATATGTTATAAAAAATATTTAACTTGTTTTTTAATAAACTGGTTTATTTCACAAAGTAATAGAGTTTATTAACAACTTGCCCTTTCGACACATTAACTTCGCAGATTAAAAAAAAAACATCAAATTACATGTACATGTATTTAGGATCAAGAAAGCTAAGTATAAATCATGCATATTTCGTAAAATCCATTTTTTGTACATGACTTTAAATGAAAACATACATACATTATTTGCTTATAAATTTAAATAAGGCGTCAAATTAAAAATATCACAACATTATAATTTGACGTATTATTATTAACATTTTTAAACAGATATTACAGCTCAAGTTTTAATGTGACGAGTTTTTTTTTAAACGGATCAACTTAATGTTGAAAAAATTACGTTTACATTAAGTGTTAATTATTAAGTGTTTAATTATAATTAAAATTAATAAAAAAAAACAGAAAATTCTCGTTTCATGAAACTACAATACAATTGTTTTCAATACAAAAATACCAATATTTGCAGTGTTTCCGAAAAAATTGTATTTCCAGGTATTTTCAGATTAATGGTCAAGTTTTTCAGAGTTTTATTTTGAATATTCCTGGGAATTCACACTTATCAAGAGGACATTACACTGCCCGGCCTCCTTACATATTGGCAACGTAGATTGATAGTGTATTCAAGTAAAACTTACATAAAATCAATGTGACTCACGTCAGTTGTCATGGCTATTGCAAGTGAATGCCATTATCTAATATGGCATGCACAAATCGAAAACATTATCTTGAAAGGTACATTTCGGAGTGTTTTTATCTGATAAGACATGTTTCTTACCTTCGTTAAACATTTCACGTTGATGCAAAATATTGAAATGTACACAAATAATGGTCACTTAGCTTCTTACTCCAGATTACAATTGTGTTACACATAACTTTAACAAGAAATCGATTTTTAGATTTGGTTATGATTCAACTCAAGAATGTAAGATTTACATTAATTATCAAATTATAAAGGAAATATGGTGAAATTTATATTGTAAAATACATAACTATCTCAAAATTAGTATATTTTAGGAATGGCATGGGATAAAAAATATCTTGTGCAGATAAATTTATAAATCTACTAAAAATATATCAAAATACATGTCAACTTGCATCAAATGCAGATTATGTATCGCAATATTGCTGCAATGATCAACATAATGTCAATTTGCATCAAATTTAGATTATGTATCGCAACATATTGCTGCAATGATCAATATACATGACAATTTGCATCAAATGCAGATTATGTATCGAGACATATTGCTGCAATAATCAGTATGTCAATTTGCACATTATGTATCACAACATATTTCTGCAATGATATATTTTAAAGATTCGGTAGATAATAAATTTTAGTTTCCCATTTTCGTTTAATTAAATTAAAAAACACACATTTAGGAATTAAATAGGTCGCATCAAGTACTTTAAAAGGTTTGCTATAAATAATTTAGTCGTTTTTCAGCAACAAGCATTGAGAGTTTCAACTAAATGATGTCAAGTTTGGCAACGTTTAGCCCAGACCAAGTTTATGATGAACTAAAGGAAGGTATCATTTTCCTACCACTTAAAACTTGCCCCCTCATCAACATTTGGTTAATCCAATTTGAGCAGAATTTCACGTCCACAGTTTCATGCTCAGATACTCTCTGCCACGTTGCACTCAACAAAAAAATCATCCAAATGTCTATATTTATCATTCAGCCTCTTTATGCATAAACATGTTTCCCAACTTAGAAGTCAAAAATCGGGATTGGGGCCATTCGTCAAAACTCGAGATAAAAATAATCAGATAAATATGTCAGCCTTTTTCGCTTTACGTAACGTTTTAAGATTTAATTTTTACGTTATTAAAACTGAAAATATTTCATATGTAAATTTCACTGCTGTGCTCTTCTAAAACAATTCTGCAACAGTCGAAATAATCGCTTGAAAAACCCGTATAAATTCCACTCATTTTTGGTTTATGGTAAAATCTCTCCTTTTGCACTAGGAAAATGATCCAAGTTATGCAAAGTTTCTTATCATACAAACCACAGGGAAAAAATGCAATGGATTTGATTAAATTTTGAGTTTTCAACATCATATAACCATTCCCTTTAGTGAACTTTATTCAATTTTTGAAGTTATTTCCAATTCTCCGAAGGGCAAAAAGAGATGCAATAATAAACTAGCAGAATATTAAACAAGACAATAAGAATAAAAAAAATGCTAGCTATGGATTTTTGACATATAGTCAACATAATTAGAAAATTGCATCAACATATGATGCAATGCTCCGGAAACCTGTTTCTTACGTTGCTGATAACAAATATCAGCCACTCGTAGAATTGATGTGAGAAGTAGCATGTAAAATGCCGAGGAAGTTGCCTATACATGTACACTTTATACAGTACTAGCTGGACGGCCCGGCTTTGCCCGGGATGTTCATAGTTTCTATGCTAGGCCTACCAGGCGAGTCTGAAAGCAAG
>JAQGAO010000848.1:0-28897 GCA_034697705.1 Ommatoiulus sabulosus | reverse complement strand
GAACAGGGTAGCACCTGTATCTTATTGGCTTTCATGTTTATGGTAATTAATGAGAACGCGCAAGGGCCGCGTGCTTTAGAACACAGGTGAGTGTCACGTTGCCTATGATTCGTTTACAAGCGCAGGGCGTGGCTAAGGGCGGGTTGAAATCAGCCCTACCACAGGAAGCGCTGCGGTATTTTCGGGACAAAACGACCATTGGAGTGATCCTGCTTATATTTCGTATACTGTGGTATTAGCAGAGATAGAATGGCTCAACGAAATCCCAGAAATCGTTCATCCTCGGAAAGTACAAGTGAAATTTCGCATATTTTACGAAAAAGAGTAACAAATTTTGAAACTATTCTACCTCTAATAGGATCCGGGTCCCCTCGAAGGTATAAATACATTTTATGCTTATACATTCGACTACATGCTCGCTGGACCGCAAATTATTTTTTTAAAAAAACTATCAGCAACTGACGTATGGTCGATGGTCGTTTGTAACGTTACAGCAAATGGGGAAGGGGGGGGGGGAGATGCACGTATTTATGGTATATTTTTTATTTTGAATATATTGCAGAGATTTATTGGACATACTTAAAAAAACTGCAAATTTAGGAGAGAGCAACTCAGTCATTTTATTGGGTCGTAGAGGCAGTGGAAAAACAACTGTAAGCTATATAAATTAAGTAGCTTAATTTCATGACAAATTAATGCACGTTTTTAAACATTTTTGATAATCCTTCTCTTATTGGTGATATATAGCTTCTGAAAAGCGTGCTAAAGGAGATAAGTGATGACTTTGCTGACAAAAATGTGTTACAAGTCCAACTAAATGGTACAATGTTTATGTTAATTTGTTTTAATTGTTAACTAGTTATTTGACAACTTTTGTTTAACATTTTGTTTTAATTCCAGGACTTCTGCAAACTGATGATCGAATTGCCATTAAGGAAATCACCCGCCAATTGAAATTAGAAAACTCAGTAGGAGAAAGGGTCTTCGTATGTAATCGAATATTTCTTGACATTTAATTTTGGTAACTTAATTTACACGAGAATATCTAAAGTAATATATTTTAATTTTCTATCTTATAGGGAAGCTTTGCTGAAAATTTGTCATTTTTATTAGAAGCTCTGCAGAGTGGTAAGCTTTAAATGTTATCAATTTGCCCACTCTTTAAAAACAAGTGTATGAATATATTGTCTGCTTTATATCATATGTTTAGGAAATTATGCAACAAAAACAGTTTTCTTCGTGCTTGATGAATTTGATTTATTTTGCAATCACCATAATCAGACTTTACTATACAATTTGTTTGACGTTGCTCAATCCGCACAAACTCCCATTGCAGTTATTGGCTTAACATGTAGAATGGTTTGTTTTCTTTCACTCACTCTTCTGATATTTTCAAATAATATAAATACGAAAATTCTTAAGTTTTCAGCTACATTGATTATTTCGCTGAAAATACCTAAAATCACTTTATCAGTTGACTTACTAATTATATGTAGGTTATTAGTGAAATTCACACAATTTGATGGAATTTTAGATGCTCTCCTATTTCAAATAAAATGTCTTGCATTAAAGAAGCAAGTCAATGTTTGAGCATTTTTTCCCAAAACAAGTGCATCTTACTTCAAGCCATCCAATACCGTAGTTTAAAATAATTTTTCACTGAACTTAAAATTAACTTGGTAAAATTGTAATTGTTCAAACAACATTTAGTAGGTAGTAGTAGAGATTTGATCCATGGTATATATGTGCTTTAATTCCTATTAAGAAAATTTTCCCCTATATGAATATATGTGATATAACTGCTGTTTCTTTTAAAGACTTCTTTCCTATTTTATAGGATGTTATGGAATTATTAGAAAAACGTGTCAAGTCCAGGTTTTCTCACCGCACCATTCACATGTGTTCTAGTTACACCTTTGAGGAATATCAGCAATTGTTTGAAAATTTGTTATTGATTACTCCTGATGAAATGAATATTAGCAAGGATAGAATATCTGAATGGAATACAAATATTAAAGTAATCACTTGATCACAAAATATCTCAATTTGACATTTACTATAGCATACATTACTAATATTTTATTCATCCTTTTTTAGAAACTTGTTGCCAATTCACATTTACAATCCCTGATGAAACAAATATTTAATTTCTCAAACGACATTACCAGTTTGAAAACGTTTTTGGTAAGTAACTATTTTGTAACAACAATTTACAAAATCCTTACTCTAAAATTGTAATTGCTTTACAGATACATCCCATTTGTTCATTGGATGAAAGTAACCCTAATTTAGAATTAAAGCATTTTATGGAAGCCTATCGGCAATTCTCTCAAGACTCAAAGATGCTGATGCTGGAAGGAGTTTCCGTACTAGAATTTTGCTTGATATTAGCTATGAGACGATTGACAGAAGTTTATGATGGAGAACCATTTAATTTTGAAATGACTTATAAAGAATACATGAAATTTGCAGAAAACCGCTCTTATCTGTTGTTTGACAGAGATGTGATTATGAAAGCTTTTGAACATTTAATAGAATTGGAATTTGTACAAATAGCTGATGGCAGCAGCACCAAAGTCCAAAAAAAGTATCAGCTAATGAATTGCTTGCTAGAACCGTCACAGATCGTCCAAGCGTCAAATAATTATCAAGGATTACCAACTGAGGTGAAGCAGTGGTCAACTTCACTTATTGCATAAAATGTAACTTATTTTTTTGTACTTTTTATTAAATAAAAGAATTTTTTAATATTGCATGAGATCGAAAGTGTATTTTGTAAAGCCATTTATTTTTTGTCCTGAACTAATTTCATATTCCAAGCTAGTGTGATTTAGCTTTATATATGAGCATTTTGATAATTTCTTGAAAAATGTAGTAACATTGTAAAAAAAAATGTAGTACATTAAACTGTACAACTTTTCTAACCAATTTAAATCCTTTACATCAGTTATTCATGTTTTGTCAAGCAGAAGCTGTGAGTTACTGAAATTCTTATTTCTAAATTTAATATTATCCAAGTTCATCGCAGCTGTCAAGAATCTCAAAACGTGTTTTTCTGACCTTGGCTTGTGAGATTCAGAACTGGTGAATTTTGTCACCTTGTTATATGGAATGTAACTGTCAATAAGCCCAAATATAAATTCTACCCATATACATATTTAACAACGAGTAACATGTTTTTCATCCTCTTGGGGAACAATAAAATGTGATTTCAAACATTTTCATTCCCCTATGTTAAAAATCCAAGACCCCCCTATCCTATGTGTTGACTACTTCATGCATGGCCTTAACATCAACAAGTGATTCTGATTCACCTTGCCAAAAAGATAAGATCTAAACATCTCCGAAGATCTATTGAAATTGAAAAAAAAAGGTAGCAGTGGAATACAAACAGGGTTGCCAGTTTTTTTATAGATTGGTCTTGCCTGACTTTTCCTGACTTCTAAAAACATTTTTCCTGACCATATTTCAATAAATTGACAAAATTTTAATTATTTTTAAAAGATGTACAAAGGTCACAAGGTGTCACAACAGGGTGACTAAGAGTGAAAGGAGTGAAGAGAAACTTGATCTCTATGATTACACTTCCCAACAGCTTGACGATTTTTAAAAATATATATATATTGTCAATAGTATAAAGCCTTATTTTTTTTTCCTGACCAAATTGCTAATTTTCCTGACTTTTCTAGCAAAAAAGGCTGTTTTTCCTGACATTATTTTTCTTGCCTGACTTTTCCTGACTTTGCAGAAACTGGCAACCCTGTACAAATTGTATTTAAATGTTAATTGTAGTAGGAAAAAGTTTTACGTAATCAGGGTTCTCTAAGAATTTCATTTTCAACTTTCCTGACTTTTCCAGGTTTAAAAAAAATGTCCCTGACCAATGATAATGTCAAAAATTGATATATTTTCCAAAATCGATACATTAAAATATTTTTCAAAATTTACTAATAAAATTTTGAAAATTAAAATACAAAAATTAAAAAACAAATTTGCATGAATAAATTTTTGAATTTACCTGACTTTTTCAAAAAGTCGTTCTTCGCTGATCTCCAGACATTTTCAAGATGGGGGAACCCTGGTACATGTAATGTTATGTTTGAGAAAACAAACATTATCAGAGAACAAATTGGCAGTTCTTGAATTTATGTAAATACAAATTGTCATCAATTTTGATCACCATAATGCTGTGAATTGTAATTTATATAAAGATTTGCATGTATATACTTATCAATAAATATTACGATGGTCAGATTTGTGGACATTCCTTCGAATAGGTAAACAATTGGAAAGGCTTGTATTTGTCATTGCATTAACAGTAAAACATTATGAAATTCTTTTTATTCTTCACAATAATGGTAAAACTATCCTTGAACAAAAACGTGCCAATTAATAGGATTCTACTTGTAAATATGGGGTTTGTACCATTATAATGGCCAAAGATGAATCCTTATTATAGATACGACAAAATGACAAATGAGGTTGATCATTTCGGTGGTGCTCAATATTCAAAATCTATAGTCATGTATTGCTATCTATTTCTATAGCCTCTATGCGTTATACTATGCTTTTAAACTAGGCAAACTGGAAAGGTAAGGTAAACAGTCACAAATTGCATCCTATACCGAATCACCAATTATGGTTAGAGTTCTTCACAACAGTGCCTAATGCATGAAATCTAAGGCATTCCCCACGTCAATTGTGGCTCAAGTTATAAGTGTACTTTTCAGTACTTTAATGAATCATTGTGGAATAAAAGTTTAAAATAAATAGGCAAAATAAAGCAATAGCTGTAGAGAGCACCACCGATTGGACATGTTTAACAGGTCACGGTATTGAGCAAACATATTTATATGTTCAACTTATGAACGGAAGAGATAACTCGCTGATTATAGATCAAAGGAATAAAGAACACTTGTGAATAAATGGATGTGGTTTATGTACAACAACAATCGACACGAGGTAAATTGGCAAATTAATTAACAGTTGAACTCTGGCCAGTGATCAATGTTGAAGAAAAGAAAATAGTTGTAAATTGTTTAAATTATAACAAAAACGAAGGAAACATGTGGGCCTAACCTATTAAGTTCAAGCTAATCTATCTTACTATAAAATGCCATTATCTAATTGATTTCGCACATAACATTCGTGGTCATAAATAGTTCACGATATTGCAATTAGAAGCTAACATACAGAGGCAGGAGTTCATCAATATCTAGAAGTCTTTACCGAACTGTACATACAATACATGTACATGTATTAGAAAAAATTGTTGAAATATCAGACAATATAAAAACCCCTTCCAACTCCTATCATGAGCAAATTTCTGCACCACTGTTTTTACCATAGCATTTACTGCGTAATATTGTAGCAACACAATTTGCAATTAAAAATAATGGATCGACGTTATTTATAATTACATTAAAAACGTATTCAAACACGTTTATTATTTATATATTATATTGTTTTACAATAATTTCCATAAACACGTTTGAATTCTTTGTAATCCTGGAACAATTTCTCACCAGGGCTCATGAAACTAGTGAAAATTTAATTTCTGAAAACAAAGTATACAATGCAAGAAATAAAAATGTTTATGTTTCGATATTTACAAGTAAAATCAAAGAGGCGGCTAAACCTTTAAGTAAACAAGTTAAAAATTCAGCAGCTGATTCCAATTCAATGGGATTTGTATACTACCATGCAGAATAATAACTAAAAAGTCTGTAATAAGACAACTCAAGCAGCGCTAACTATTACTGTCACTGTTAAGAATATTAAAACGAGAATAGTTTTAAATCTGGTTAGCCAATCTACATCAAACCGATATGCAGAAAGGTGGAAAACTTTCCTTTCTTCAACAATGGTCATAGGTGTTCAAATGTAACAACTGGCAGAGTACATCACGTGCACATTAAGGACAGCAAAATAGACAAAAGTTAGGTCCTATTTAGGAAATGTTCATTAGGCCCATTCAAACATGTTATGTTCAATAGTATGAATAATGTAAGTCCAAATACCAATATAGGCTTAGGTAAGTGAACAATTAATTTACAATTTTACAAACGTTTCTGGTTCTTATTAAGGAAAAACCAGTAACCATATTTATGCAACTTTTGTACCATCATTATTTTTCAGGAGGTTACACCACATCATTAAAGCAACAAGGCACGCAGTCTTCAGACAAAAGTTGATTTCGTTAAATTCCTGTCAATCTTCCTATCAACTCGTACATATGGGCCTTTCACCTCCTTGAAAACAAATCCGTTGAAATACAAATGCTTCGCATAAATATGAATTTATATTGGTATACCAGTAAAGAATTTTCACATCATTCATGGAGTTAATGAGAAAGGGTGGGAGCACATTGACTTTTAAATAAATAAATTTACTTCCCGACCACTGGCGCCACTCAGCGGGCTAACAATTGCTAATGCGTTTTCAATTAGCACTTGTTAGCCCGCTGGGTGGCGCCAGTGGTCGGTAAGTAAATTTCTTAATTTAAAAGTCTCAATGTGCTCCCACCCTATGACTGGAGATGGCGCTGCGATCTGCTCTTACACGATTTTTTCCAAAGATTGCACTGTAAATTACTCAGAAAAGTTTTAAATTCGATTCGGGACATATTTTCAAACACAAGAATTTAATTTGTTACATAAATTAGACACTAATGTAGATTGATTCATAGAAATGGGTGCACAATTAGGTGTTTGGACACTGATGGTTAATTATCACATTATTACTCCTGATTCAACAACCTGATACAGTGTACATGTATATCTAAACTGTCAGATGAATACTTCTGAAGTAGTAAATGGTTCCTGTACATCTTTAATTCATTTTTTTTCTTCATTTTTGGTTTTCGGCAGTTTTTACAAAACAAATCACTTGCATATATCGGACGTTTTTTCCCCTCTAAGTTTTGCTTGAATTTCCTCGATAAAAATGGCATAACCATTTTTATCAACCTGTCAAAGTTCCGTTTATGTTTATCATCAAAATATTTGAAAGGTATGTTGTTATTATAATGTTTACCGAGAATGCCTTCAAGCAATGTTTCATAAAACTTCTTCTCAATTTTCCCCTGAATTATTGTTTTCCCAATTTTCATTTCCCAGTTTCCAAAATCACATGTAATTCTAAGGAAACGATTTTTTTTTCACATTTTTATTATTGCTGCCATTTTCAAGCGGGCCAAACATGAAAATTTCTTGTAGTTTTGATAAACATAGTTTTTATTTGCATGATTTTTCCAAACACGGACCTCCTAGGCAATACTTTGCTTTGATGACGTCATATTAAGCATTGGGCGCATTGACCCTTAGATGTAACCACTATTGATACACTGCTTTTACTCATCCTGTATTTCTGCGACAACTACAAACAACCTCAACTGTTTTTCGATGACAACTGCAATTCATTAAAGTTGGCTCGAGAAGAGTATATTTCGCCACTTCCGGTATGAAATGGGCGCCAATTTTCGTTGTGGATTTTATTGTTGGAAGACCAGAGGCCGGATTAAAATTGAAATCAATTAAAATGCACGTAAAGCCTGGAAAATGGTCTTCGCTTGACCCCTGGCCATCAACGAAATGAATCACGGAGAAATTGAGATCGTTCCTCTCTCTCAAAGGTCGAAAATCAACTTTATCTTAGGTAATTGAGGCTGGATCGTAAATATACTCTCGCTGTTGTCTCCCTCGCCCGCTTGACCAATGGCTATTGGCTTTCCATGGACTGGAGCTGGCGAGAAAAATGAAGACCATTCTTTTAATGTCCAGCGCGTGGTCGATAGAAGTGTATCTTGACCAGTCCAAAGCGCTATTTTCTTGATTTCATTGCATTCGATGAAATTGCCAGGCTTTTAAGAGGCGCCCGATCAAATTGATACATTAGGCTTTGATCGATGATGAAATCGGACAAAAACTAGTTTCGCTTTTATTTTCTGGCCGATCGAATTAAATTCATTAGCAAAAATGGCCGACTTATATATGAGGAAAAAAAAAAGCCGATAATAGGGGCGCTTCCGGTCAGTTTAAACTGCCCTCAGAAATGAGATTAAACTGATGGACAGATTGGCAAAATCATTATTTTTTATAAATACTGTAGATTACATTGCTTTACAAGTTTAATAAAAATTCCACTATTTCTAAAGCAAAACAAACAAAAAAAATGACGTCATATAATGGCCATTAATTAATGACGTCATCACTCAACATTGCGCAATTTAATCTTAATTTTCAAATAGTGTTATCACGTCACGTACGTGTGCATTGTTTATTAAAAATAAACCAATAAAAATAATATAATTACGTCCGCACGTCTTAAAATCACATTTTTGAGTAATTTGTAGTGACAGCATTACGTCATTTTTTGATCATTTTCGACTGGGGTCAATTGAAATGACGTCATCGCTCAACATTGGGTAAATTAATCTTAATTTTAAAATATTGTTAATACGTCAATCTGCATGGTTTATTTTTAAATGACGTCCGCACGCCTTAAAAATAAAATTTGTGGAATTCCTAGTGGCAGCATTACGTCATTTCTTGATAATTTTCGACTGAAGTCATTTGAAATGACGTCATCGCGTGCTAAAATAACGTTGTATGAATGAATGAATTGATGGTCGTTTCATAATAAAACCACCATGGTTTGAGATCGCGTTATTGCATGGTTATTTTACAATGACGTCATCATTGTTAAATTACATAAGCTGACCACTGGTCATTTTAAAACGACTTTTTTCACGCTGTGAAATTGCATTGTGGTTAGTACAATTGTTATTCCAAATCAGCAAAAATGTTATCATTCTTGATAATATTTTCATGCTGGTTTGCTAATTATCGAAGTTAAATTTCCTAGGATTTCATCAGTTTTACTTTTTAAAATTTCAAAATGAGGTCGTGCAGTTACTGCCTAGAATTAATAGTTTGTCATTATTTGGTAGCTGGTACCCTTATCGACTCATTGAGGCCCTCCAAATATTTGATGAAATTTGAAGATTTTTGATCCTGGATTGAGGCAGTTTGGAAAGTTTTTCTAAAATGTTACAGAATGGAGAACGAAATTTTAGACGTACTGTATGTGAACATCGTGGTTCTGAGTTTACGCGTTTTGTAATTTTTTTAAAAAATTGATAGAGGTACTCAGATGTTGCTTTGCGATTTGCACTTTGGCAGTCGCGAAGTCACGTGTGTAAAAAGATTGCATTGATTGCTATATATAAACAGCGATAATCACGCATGTACGCACGTAAGTGGGTTTTGTAAATGGATTAGTGTCGATTTTGCAAACATGACTTCAATACTGCCAAAGTACAAATCGGAAAGCTTCTGTCTGAGCACCCATAATATTTCGGCTGTTTTAATGAAGCTTTAGACGGCCATTATTAATATACCTATTATTAAATTATAGGCATTAATGTACCTATGTATTGTAAATTAATGTGTACTTAAGTATTAATGTACTTATTAATTTTAAGTAGCAATTAGAAATAATATATTTATCGTCCACCACAATCCGAAGAAAAGTGAATATATTCACTCGCTTTTTTCTAATAAAATTCACTTTTCAGTAAATAAGTTTAGAATAATGGTAATTTTTTATGTTTCTATGTTGATTTTGCTATAATTCACGATTATCCTTTATATGTCAGCTATGAATATTATTTCCAGTACTTCTAGAAGTCATGAATATTAGTTCTGGAGAAACTGTTTTATTTCTGGAAAAACTATTCAGTTGGTTTGAATTCAGCATTCATGAAAGCGTATTTCGTTAATTAGGCTAGTTTGTAAGCAGTTTTTGAGCCATTATTCAGTATCAAATTAATAGTCGCGAAGTCGACTCCTTCAGATTTATTCCTGTTTATTATGGAAAGTAGCTTTATTTCATTCCCGAACATATATGTCTCACTCGAATTATTTTGTTCTCCATTTGCATCATGAATAAACAGATATACTTCTTCTGCTCGTGGTTTCTATAGGGTTTCATTAGGGCTTGGTATATAGTTTTGAAATTGGAGAGCTTGTCTAGCACTGCTGTTTTGGCTTCGCATCTGTCTGATCAGTCGCCACTGCTTGTATTCTTTATTATGGCAAATATACAAGAGCCTACTTCAAAGAATTGCTCGTTATTAATCGCCTTTGAAGTATGCAAATTAAAGCAATTTTATCGTGGCGAATTTCTTTGGCAAACGTATAAAAATATTGGCTTTCAGCTGACGTCGCCATTGAAACGAAGAGAAATGCAAGCAGTTGAACATAAAGGACATTGTGTGAGGGAAATGAATGCGCGCTGAGGATTGGCAACAATAAAGCAGTGTTTGAATTAGGGATTATTTCATCAGATACTGGCTGTATATCCAATTTTGGTGTTGGGCTTCTTTGTTGAGCGAAGGGCGCATTTCTTTTGGGTAAAAAATGCGAGAATTATACATGTTTGTTTTGTTCTTTCATAAAATGTGATATTTGTCAGTAATGACAGCAGCATCGAGAATGAACTGCTTCGATTGACTCAGTTGCACGTAATTGGTAAATTGAAAATTATTTTAGGTAGAACAGCAAAAGCCGCCAAACACCAGGGTTGAAAATATCTGGAAAATCCAGGGAAGAACGACTTACTTAATTATGAAAAAGTCAGGGAAATTCAATCGGCAACAATCCAAAATTAGCGTTTCCACGAGGTTATATTTAAGGCTTAGGGCCCATTTTAGAAATTTTCATAAATTTCAGAGGACAAATTTTTCAAAATTTCTAAGTTTCCGAAGACAAATTTGCAAAATTATCAAACTTTTTCGAGAACATATTTACAAAGTATTTAACCCATTCCAAGGATAAACTTGCACAATTTTCAGTAGTTTCCTAGGACAAATTTGTAAAAAAAATGTGCTAATTTTGTAACATTTCAAAAAAAATTTAATATTGTCTTTATTGAATTTTTCAAAATATTGAATATTGTCCTTTGTCGATTTTGCATAATTGTGGATAAAATTGGAATATGTCAATTTTGGCATTGCCATTGGTCAGGGAAATTTGTTTAAAAACCTGAAGAAGTCAAGGAAGATATAAGTGAAATTTCTGGGGGATACCTTAACACGAGGTTCCAAACTTGTTTCCAGATATGTTGTTGCTTGAAGGATCCATTTCTTAGCAACTTGCGTTGTAAATTTATGAAGTCATGCATAAAAGTTTGTTTCTGTTGGATAGCCAATAAGGCTAGCAAAATGTTTTTATGAATCTCTTCTACATCAACATCTATCATAATTTATGCTTTCTAGCGAAATGAAGTATGGCTGTTTCAAAATATTACTGCTTTTATTTATAAAATTGAAAATTGTATAATACGTAGACCAAAAGCATATATATTTAGGCAATATTTGCTGACGTAAAATCAAAATAGATTTTGGGTACGAAAGTTGAAATATTAATATATGAAAAGAAAAACTTACATTTTTTTTAATACATGTGCTGAATTTGAAACAATCATACTTAATTATGCTCATATCATAACTTAATATACAATATATGCTTTTTGTCTACGTATTATACAATTGTATAAATAAAATCAGCAATATTTTTACATATTTCATCTTTTAAGATGTAGGCTATGCTACTAAAGGCATCACACACGAGTCAATTTGTGACCATATTTCTGGAAATTAGGGATATTTTATTGATTGCAAATTAATTAGGAGAAATCAAATTTTTGAAATTCTAAAACTTTAAAAAGCATACATGAAATAGAATTATATACATGTATACTGTATATAATGTACAGATATTTGAAACTTTTCCACACGTCTTTTCAATAAAGGCTGTTTTCACAAATTGATGAAAAGTTCTTCATATAGTTTATCAAAATATGACAAGCCATACAAATTGGTTTTATTAAAATAAGCATGATCTATTTAGCTTATGAACCTTATAAATAATTTTTGGATAGGCCTACGCATTTTGAGTTGTTGACATACAAGTGTATATACCTTGCATACAAATGTGAAGCCGTTTTGCGAGAGTCTGAGAATTTTCTACTTAATTTAAGTGACAAAGTAGGTTTAACATATGCTTTTTCATAAGAAATGTCCACATTATTATATAAACCTACATGACGTGACTACAAAAATACCAAATATTCACAACAACATGAAATATGGTTTCACATACAGTATATAATGTTAACTTTTGAACAACATTTTTATATTACCTTCACAAACTTTTAAATACGAAATGTTGACAACTTTTTTAATACTTCAAACTAAAATCAAATGTATATTGATTAAAACAGGATGCACGGTGTCATGTTAAATCAAAGCTAAAGGGATTACGGTACGATAGCATCATAGATGGCGCTATTTTTATTTTTTATTTTATTTGTTGTTGATGTAATTTTATGAGCATGAAGTTTTAAACGCAATTGAATTGCTATAAAAACGTATATGTTTATGGTATGCATAATATCAAAATTGATGCTACCGCATTTCCTATATAACTTTAACGGGCCATTAAGAATAATGCGCTTAAGTCAACGAATGGCTGTTTAACGGTCCTTTATTTCTTCGCTCGATAAATTATTTCGGAATGATTGAAAAATTTTATGAACAATAATAAAGGTACGATATAGGCATTGACGATATAAAGCGAGAGATATAGGTTTAAACCTGACACTGTCGACGTTCAGCGCCATCTACCTTAAACTTTTATTGTCTCGCTATTTTATTGTCGTGGACATATTCTAGGCATTTATGTGTTTGAAAAACTTTTATTGGCTGCAAGCTCAATATTTATCTTGCTATTTTCTTCGTTTTCTCTGTGTTGACCAATATATAAAACGCTGGCCGTTCTCGAAGCTTCGGCTAGTTTGACCGCAGTCAAAATGATGCTCTTTTGTCGGAATTTCAATAAAAAAGCGCCCTTGGAATTTTATGCGCGTTTTATACCAACTGCATCCTCTTGTACTTATTACGACGCTTTTTGTGGTATTTTATAGCTTCGGAAAAACTAGGGGTTTTTCAAACCTTTCTTCGCGGCTTAGGGTTACGTGGTTCTGACAAGCAATGTTAATAAGATCTTGAGGATGTCACGCTGCAGACGAAATTCACATTTTGCCTACCTTCGGATGCTAGTTTTGATGATC
The DNA here is from genome assembly GCA_034697705.1 of Ommatoiulus sabulosus. Classification (NCBI taxonomy): domain Eukaryota; kingdom Metazoa; phylum Arthropoda; class Diplopoda; order Julida; family Julidae; genus Ommatoiulus; species Ommatoiulus sabulosus. The sequence continues at coordinate 15,763 of JAQGAO010000848.1, read as the reverse complement.
AGAAATTCTTCATGACGATTTTTGGTGTATTTTTAAACGTCAAGTGACTGTTTTACGCCAAGTACGTTGGTTGTAAACTTGCAAAAAATGCATTCGCTGTTGCACTTGCACTGCATTTTGATTTCAGCACATCCTGCACGTGGTTGCTGGTAATAAACCTGCGAAAACTGCATTTTGTAGTCATGATTTGTTTTGCACTTGCGCCCACTGCGAACTGAGTTAAGACACTTTGTTGTGAGAATCGAATTACCGTTGATGCCATCAAAGATGGCGGATAAAAGTAGTAAAACTTTTGGCTGCCAACTTTGATGACAGCAAAGTCAATTACTATTTTACTTATAGGCAGGCTAAAATCCAATTTTTTTTAGTTATACACTTGCAAAAAGCATTTATTCGTGTGTCATTATTAATGACTATGGCGACACTTGCGCCCTCTGTAAACCGACGTGGCAAACAAACGTGATGAAAGTGTTGGTTTAAGCGTCATTCGAGTTATATGACAAAATTTTGTTTTATTTTTGACCGTTTTTGGAATTTTAACAGATTTTGCGTCAGTTTTGTGTGTCGTAAACTTGCCAAAATGCACTTAAATTCTTGTTACCGCTCACTTCGAGGCCGATATGAGCGCCCTCTATCCGAAAATGTACCGTAGGCCTAAGTGATAACATTCAATTCATTTCAATGAATTGAGCCCATTTGAGGAACCTGCATTTATTGTAATTAATAATAATCACTAAGAGGTTAACCAGTGCTTTCCCCACATTTAAATGCATAACAAATAAACTTGATAAGTCATAAGTTTTTTTTGTCGTACTTTTTTTTGTAAAATCGACGATAATAGCTAATGATTAAAATAATTTCACTAAAGCGCCCAGAATCTCGAAGAAACAACGTCTGGAGAATTTCGTAGTTATAATTTAGAATTTAAATTGAATTATTTGATGTCAAGGGCCCATTAGTTTCTTCCTTCCATAATGGTGTTGGAATCCTAAGGGATTGTTATCATTGTTTTTTTTTTAATTTATTCTTGAATAACTTTTTCTAATACCACACAGCTGAAAACTTGAAAATGTTCTTTTTTTAAGTTTTAAAGTCAATAAAGGAAAATTTGAATTATTTATACATACGAATTTCGACTGTATTTTGCGCTTTAAAGTATAGGTTCAAAGCGCAAAATAAAGTCGAACATCGTTAAGACGAATCTAAAGGCTCGTCGGGTTTAAACCGCAGCACGCAGTTCGTATTATCAAAAGTCATACAAAACATGTCTTCAACAGTAAGAACTAATATTTTATTGAAGTTTGAATGAATTCCTACCCCACTACAGTATATGAAAAGGAAGGTACTGCAACTTTTATCGGGAACCTTTTTTCAAATTGTCCAAAGTTCGTTTTAACGTAACATAGCGCAAATGCTCGGGAACTCAACAATGGATTAGTTTTAGCCGAAAATACATGTATGTAACACCGAAATCGGGGTCCGTCCTAAATGAAGAAGTTAGTATTATTCTTCCATACCCTAGGACGGGGACTGGAAATGAGTTCGTACTATCAGGAATTTGTTTTACTATTAGGGCTGTTATTATTATAAAATAATAACAAAATATACAGTATATTAATAGTAACATATTTAACTTGTACTGTATATTTATCAAGAATATTGCATCATTTTCTTATTTATATTTCATACATGCTGTGTGTAGCAGTGATGCAATGCTGTGATTATCCCTTAAATTTTATAAAAATAAAAAATGTATATTTTACCACCAATGATCTGAGTCATCAACTTTCAGAGACCATCTTGTATACATGTATTATTTGAATATCTCTTTAAGGATTGCTTGCATTTATTTTTCTAAAAACAAAACAAAATGCATATTAAATATTATATTTTACATTTATTGCGCATTTGAAATATTCAGATGCATGAAGATGATTGCGAATTCATTTGCATAAAGCTCACGTTTCCCCATTAAAGTTGAAATTTATATATGAGATGAAATGAAGCTTACAAAGTTTCCTATTTTGTATTCCTTGCATTATTAAGACTATAAAATAGCAGGCTGCATATGGTTTCAGATGTCTTGCACTAAAATGTTAGATTAATACTCTTAACCCATTTCAGCTCAATAATTTCATTTGGGAATACTAAATTAACATTTCCTATAATAAGAGATAAAATAAGAAAGCAGATATGGGCACTAAATTAATTTGCACCAAAGAAAATGTCCGGAACGAAAACAGTTTTGTTTAGATTTGTAATTCGAATCTTCGTTTTGCACGGTAAACAAATGTAATTAAATCTACCTTTAAGCAAATGTTTAAAAATAGTCGAACAGCATTAAAGTTACTCGCTCAAGATCTAACTTTCTGATCTCATACAGTATAACCGTCTGTATTTGCACAGTCATTGTGCAACATCGTCCCACCCATTTTGTTAAAATATTTACTAAGTTATGCTTGTTTTTAAACAAAATAATTCACGTGACTGTGACCTTGTTTTAAAAGCAATGATGGATTTCTTTAAAAAAAATTGTGCGGCTTGTCGATTTTGCACACGTGACTTCACGACAGCCAACGTGCGATTCGTATAGCTTCTCTCTGAGTAGGCCTACCTTTAATAATCTCTCAAATGGGGTAAATATGAATTATGATCAAACAATGAAATCTCAATAGAAAATTAATTTCTTTTTTCAGTTTAACTGATACGAAAATATGTTTTAGGCTAAATGTATGCAATATAGTTACATATATAACTATTTGTTACAATTGTATTACAAATTGTAAAAAAACTAATTCTCGGGTTTTAAAGCATATGCTCGATTAATCGAAAATTGGGAAGGTTAGCAGTACATTTATTTTTATTTTTAAAGTACAAGTTCACAAGTGTTTTTAAGATAATAAAGGCATATTCTGAAATGAACAAGTAGGAAATTACGCCAGTAACGGTTTTCATTGCAGACGACAAATATGCAAATTCAATCTACATCTGCTTAGGACAAAATGCATGACATGAAATCCCAAAAATTTCGACTGATCCATACCAAAAATTTCTGCTCCACTCGAATTTGAAATTGTAAAAGCAAAATTCTCAGATTTTAAAGCATATGCTCAATTAATCAAACCTTGGGCAGGTAAGTACATTTATTTTTATTTGTGAAGTACAAGGCAAGTCCTGAAATAAACAAAAAAGAAATGACATCAGTAACGTTAGTCATCGCAGACGTCAAATATGCAAATTCAATGTATGCATCTGCCAAGGTCAAAAAGCATGATGACAAATCCCAAAAATTTCGACTGACCCTTACCAAAAATTCCTGCTGCACTTCGAATTTGAAATTGTGAAAAAAAAAATGAGATAAAAAAAGCTGCATTTGGTCAGAAAGAAGACAGAGTGGAAAGAGCCTTTGAAACATATTTCAGGATAACAGAGTGGAAACAAACCACATTTAAATGGGACCTTCGAGGCTCGGAATTTAATTTGAGAAAGTGACTTTTCAGACATTTCATTACTGGAGGAACTAAACGGACGACACGAAATTCGTATTTGGGGAAATTGGTCAGAAGAAAAAGACCATCGCGCAATGGTCAACGAGGGACTGAGCAAAAAAGCGGAGAAGCCAGAAGTAGAAAAAGAGGAAAAGGTAGCAAAAAGTATTAAATTAGCATTCACGAAACGTGAAGAAAGCAAATGGCGGCGAAGGATGGGCAGTAAAGTCAGCGGGGACACCATGCCTCGCTGAAAATATGGCTTTAATACAAAGGCTATTAACCGCCAGGAGTCCCTCATTTTGCATCATTCTGCCATCAGGGCACATCCCCCAAATGCCTTTCGCATTTGCAAACCAAATCTTGGCCAACCTCCTGAGATTGGGCAGAAACGGAAACGGGAGACCATCTCCTCTGTATATATTTTAGAGATACTTAGGTTTTATAACGCCTAAAATTGCGCTCGAATTACCATTTTTGCGCCATGCCCTTTGACTGTGCCTGGGGAGGATGCCCTCCTAAGCATTCCTCCGCCATGAGCTGGCTTCAAGATGAACATCCAATATTTTCTGAGAAAAAATGGCGCTGCATACTTCGCCTTGAAAATGTTGACATTCAAGGTTGAACGTGTATCCATGGCCTTATTCCGTGAAATACATGACCGGAGATCTTTTAAATTTCAGTTCATCAGAAAATGTTTACTAACATCTAGTTGCATTTGTATATGCAAAACTGGGCAGGTTGTTACATGAACGTGTACATGTAGTTCACTTTAATTGTTTCGATATGTTGAAAAAATGGCAATGCCATTGCATTTTCGTGAATGTTTCCTTTAGTTCCATGCATATAGGTAACCGCACGTTCGACCAACTCTTTGTGTGTTTTTGGTGAATCGTTAGCCAGGTTTTCCATTGATGGGAGGTGATTTTCTTTCGGCAAGGCAGTACAGTCTAGTAATTTGTATTGGCGTGAGTCGATCACTCATTCCTCTAATGCGTGCGCTTCTCCTAAGAAATCGTTAGGCGAATAAAATGCTTTTATGGCAGCCATGGCATTTCCGGCAAACAGCATTTTTATCGCACCTAAAGAGAAATTGCATAAATGCTGCGATTAATCGCTGCTTTTATTACGAACGAACGCTCCTCCATGCGTGCGGGACAAACGGTGTGCCCTTAAAGCAATTTTGACGGAATTTCGAGCGTAACAAGGGGGTACTTTCGTTAAACTTTGCCCGATTTTTGGTAAATGTAATGTTCATTTTATGTCGTGGAATAGGATTTTGTTTTAATATTTGCATCAATCGTTATTTGATGCATCTGAAATAAGGGTCATTCAAGTGGACCGTACGTTTGTACATTACATGTACATGTATATGATGAAGGTAATGCAGGGAATGTCGGTATTATTACATTACACTTACACTGTACATGCATAAATGAATTGCTGCAACGTGGTAAACCCACATCTACATTTACACTTGAGGAAACATAGAGGAAGTATCTGTCGATAAATGTGTTGCCAGTTGTTTCTGGAAACAAACTTTCCAGTTCATGTAAACAATTTAGGTAACGATGTACTGTATGTAATCAACTTATGTAAGCAATTCAGGTAACAATGTATGTAATCAGTTGGATGTGTTATAATTATGTAAAACAATTTATGTAAACGATTGGCAACAAAATGTTCCTCAATGTTTCCTCCCGGTGGAGTTTTAGCTCTATATTGACATTCCCTATGTATGCGTGTATTTAAAAACTTATATATGCATGCATGGATATCTTTTTTTTTCAGTTGCTAAACTGAATGTTTGTTTTATACTTCAGACGTTGGGGAAGATGTCCTTACAAAACTACTTGTTTTGCTACAAATGTGGTCATCTATCTGAGTTTTTCATAACTATGAATGTAGCACATAAAAAAGAACATGCAATACTTGAGGAAAATGACTACCCTTTAATTAATAAGATAACCTTGTTGGAAATGGGAATATTAAATTCAAAAGTATATGATGACTGCGTATGCCAATTTGTGGCATGTTCAATATATATTTAGAATTTGAAGCATATGGGAATCATTATTAAAGGTATACTGATCACTATACATATTGGATATAGGATCTGTTTAAATCAAAACATGTATACCCTGTACATTATTACTGAACATGATAACTATTGTAAATGTTTAAACCAGAAGCATAATGACCGCCATGTACTAAATATATAGTATTTTTCAGTTCATGATATTCATGTTTGGTAAATACTCCGAGCTGTCTTGAAATCTTTCTTCATTCAAAGAACATTTGATTATTTGGTTATCAATCAAACATTTTGCACTGCTGTTTAAATGTTTCCTTAAAACCTGAAACATGCCAACACCACATATCGAATATGAAAACTATTTAAAATACAAATTATCCCTCAAAACTAAATGTCTAATTAACTTCTATTTGAAATTTCTGATGAAAACTCGTTGCAGCACGCTTTTTACATCATTTGTATACGTTGTTGCCATGTTTTTGGCTTCATTTATCCAAACAAAAATTGCTTTTAACTTATGCAGCAGTCATTCAGTTCCTCCAGTTTTTCCTAATTGTATTTGACAAAATGTGTAAAACCGAAATTTTTTAAATTTGAAACCATTTCTTATCCTATTTGCTCATCTTGATGATAGTACCAACTATTAAGGCCAAGTAGAATTACATAACAATGGGGCTACTTAATCCTGATTTGGTAATTTTTCTTTTTCAATTCAAGTTGGCAACAAAGACTCGCATGACATCTTCCTGATCCATTCCTGTAAAACCTCATGTTTTGCTAATCGATCATTAGTTTCTGGCATTTCGCTCTTACATCGGCTTTTCCATCGATGCCAATGATAAGCAAACGCCTCTTTTTTTTTCCATTTTGGTTTTACTTTCGCATCAATTGCCATTTATATACGATTTGCTGGTCTTTTTCGGAGTGGACTAGCGTCTCCTCTTTTCATTTTCTCGTCGAGTTTTCCACTTTATAACTCCCCAACACAACTATAGCACACATCCGAAAAGACCTTTTAGAAATAGCGTGCATGGTCCAAACCATCCGAAATAGGCCTGGTGTTTTTTTTGGTTTTTTTTTTGCATTGATTTGTCAAATGTTCTGCCCGCATGAGCACTTTCTGCACGCTTCGGTGCCCACCTTCAAGATTGAGACAATCTTCTTATGAGATCTGTTGCTGCACGGAAAGATCGGGCTTAACGACTGAGATTCTTGAAAACAAAAGTGAGGAAATGTGGCTTAAAATGCAACGAAACCCTTAAATTGATACGTGCCATTTTCCTTGTCCAGACAGCAGTATGTCATTCTCCCATATTGACTGCACGCGTGGTGGCGCTAGGATCGATGAAGTATGTGAGATGGTTTTGCATCTCTAGAATGGAAAAAAAATGTCAATTGGGCACATCAAAATATTAAGGATATTCATGAATATGATTAAAACAATGTTAGCAAGTGACGCCGTAGTAACTGTGCCCCCCACCCCCCCTTACCCTTCCTCCTACGTCCATCCCCTGGTGGCGAATTTGGCAAAAATAGTGTTTAATCACGCGTTTGTCGGATTAAAGTATATTTTAAAATATGCTTTATTGATGTAAGGCATATTATATTGAATTTTTTCCAAGTGAATTGCTTCTTAAAATATAAAATTGCTTCAATAAAATAATGTACATGTACTTTAAAATGCATGTGCTTGAGTGTATGATGCATTTGTTCGAGTAAATTATTTAAAAATGCATTTCTTTGAATGAAATAGTTCGTTTTAACACGTTTAAACACATTTTAAGATGCATAATTTTTTTTTTTAATTTGGATGAACAAAGTAATTTCATGACAATGTTTTAGTTAAATGCGTTTAAATTATTAGAATGAATTATATTATAAAATTCAGTTTTCTAAATGAAATTTAATTCATAATACATTTGTTGTAATATTTCAAGCTGCTCTTGCCTGCTTGAAACAATTTATAAAAACCACCTGACTAAATGAATTATATGCGAATAAATTTATATGAATGAAATAGATGTTAACGCAAGTATTTGTATGAATGAAATGTATTTATAATTGTATTTTCTTTTATATATCACCAGATTTCTGAAAATGCTTTTTGCCTGAAGCAAAATGGAAGCTTTGAACGTTGTGCAACATTTATCAGGAGGATTCATCTTTAAACCGTCATAGACTTATTTGACTTGAAGTTTGAACTTTGACCCTCGTCAGCAGAATTCAACGTTGACGTCCAAGCCCTCCTACAGTGCGCGTGGGTACTTAGGAATCCTGTGTTAGGCCAATGGTTAGGGTAACGTTGTATCCCACGAGTGCGTATCCGTTACCCAAACGCCCCAAGTGGCTTCCATAGTTCGTCTCCCATTGGTTTAGCGTTCTTCCTTGGATTCTCACGGGTACGAATCCTTGGATTGAATGGAACCTAAGTATTCCCTCAACGAAGAGGAACCGGAACTGGGTTTGGGCGTTGAAGACATCTGATTAAAGGTAGTGTACACATTGGTCATTTCTTAAATAAGTCGTATAGCTCATTATAGTTACCCGCATTTTTTATATGAAGATTCTGGTTCACAAACTGTCAAAGTTTGTTGTAATATTATTCACTTTAGGGAATACACTATACGTATCGTATGTATAATATGTAACTGTATGTTCATAATGACAGCACTACTTCAAAAGCGCCCTCATGCGGCTGCTTTCGGAAAGAACCAAATCTATGCTCATTATTTAATTGGCTGCATTTATGAAAAAACGTATTTTCAGTACTGTATGGTGGTTTTTTTCCTAGAAGTTCTTAAATTTAGGTGCTATATATGAAGTTGTTGAGTGACACAGTGAACACAGGTGGCGCTAGTGAACATGCATAGCGCAAGTCGTGGAAATGCTGTAATATTTCTTCGCACCAGATAGCGTAGTGAAAATTTCTAATTTATGGCTGTGGCTGTTTCTCATCTATGACTATGCATTTAAATAATTTTAGCATTGGTTTAAATAACATAGTCTGTAAAAAATCTTATTTAATTAAAATATGCATAATTCATTACATAAATTACCACATAACATATACCCCATTGGTCATGTTTTTGAGGATATTTTGGGAAAGTTTGGATTAATTAAACATTAAGAATAGGCTGACTGATTCCAATTAAAATGTGTAATTGCCACAGAAATTTACCGAATCATTTTACCTTGCGTCGTAATTAAATTTCAAATGAAGTAAATTGATTTTTTTTAAGTTGCAAAAAATGCATTCGAATCCTCACACATACGATATATACTCAAACTACAATGCATTATACTGCAGTATGCCAGCATATTTTCGCTATAATAACCGAAGGGATTTACGCAGGCAAAGTCATCAACAGATGTTACGGTTGTCCTTTGGATTCGCTTGACCAGTGGTCAGTGACCTCTACACTGCGTTATTTAGCATCCGAGAAGTGCTGCCAGATTTTCCACTGTTTCGCTCATTATATATTTGCTTCCTTCGAAGAGGCAGCCCGAAATTTCCTCCAATGTTTTAATATTCACGATGAAGCAGAAGTTAATTTGCATATTAGAATGCCACTCATGAATGAATAATAAAAAGACGAAACAACGAATCCAATCTAGTTTTTTTTTTTTTGTTGCACCATCAATGTTCGCTTCTTGTCGCATTTTTACCCATTCCCCTCCATGAGAACTCCTGCAGGAAAATAATATAATTAACGTTTTCTTGATTGCGTTTTTTGATTGCAAAAGAATGCCAGATTGTAATTTTAAGAAAATAAGTAATTTAATATACATATTTTATAGGGCATTAAAACGGAAATGGGTTGCGCGGATGGTCTTAATTCGCCCTGGAAAGATGCTCTTAGGCATACCAAGCAGCTACATATGGGTGGCAAACACGTTTTTAATTATTTTTCCGAGAACAGTCACGTTTCGCTCGGCTTAAAAATTGCCGTTTTCGGACAATGTTCGCAATTTGTGCTACCATAAAGGAAGTGTTTAAGACTTGCCTTTGCTCTCGCTCCCTATCTTGCCGTTATTACTGCCGCTACAAGCACTTGTTATGGACTGCCATTAAGATGGCCTGCGCGATGACCGTAGTGACCATGCTCGCAAGAAGGCCAGCCATACTGTCCTTGTCCCACATTTTTCACTCCTTGCAGTACGTCTCTTAAAGAACGATGGCGCTGTTGGAGCTGCTTCTGGAAACTGCTGCTTGAGTACACTGTGGCTTCCAAAAGATCATGTGATGTGTTGCTTGATTGTCTGGGTTTCAACAAATGTAGTTTTATAAATTCCCCTAAACTGGCACTTCAGGTAATTTTAGACTTGTCCAAGAAATCGTGGTTTGTTTGCTAGAAATTTTGAGAAATCAAATGTTCTAGTTTTACTTACATTCTTTACTACAAAAATAAAGTTTTTATACGTGTTATTTTTATTCATTAAAGGATGATGTCTGGAGCTGCTTCTAGGAAATTTGTCATTATTACATGTTGCTTAAAATTTCCATGTGTTTTCAGACAATTGTTTGATTGTCTGGATTTCGACAAATTTTTTATTAATTTTACAGGTATCTTAATCATTTCTTTTAAGACTAGAAATTCAGGATGTTTTAGACGTAGCAAAGAAATATTGGTTTGTTCACTGGAAATTGAGAGAAATATTTACTTACTAGCTTTACTGCAAAAATGTAGATTTTGTACGTGGAGTTTTTATTTATAAACAACCCAATTCCATCTGTTATTTTCAATCATTTTTAAGAGAATTATCTATAATGCCTAAATTGCAGAAAAAAATGCTCTGTATTAACTGCATTTCGGGAAAAAAAATTGCAACATTGGCGGCGTATTTCAGGCAGATGCCATATCCAGATCAGGGAGCTAGATGTACTAAACTAGTTGGAATGTTTAACGTAGTTCTAGATAATGCTCCAATTTTTCACATTTTATCATAATGCTCTTGCATTTTTACTGATAAATACACGAATGTAGATAATGTTCTGTATGGCACCAACAATATTCTAAATAGCATTTTGACAATTTTAATGTTTTTTAAGAAAATTTTGTGAATTTCCTATACACTTGTATACTGAATTTCTACCGTTGCAATTTCGATATTTCATGAAATCCTTTCCCATATTTACAGTACAATTAATTTTAGTATGCGTTTCACATATTACCAGGCACCCGGTTTTCAAATGAATATTTAAGATAGTAGGCCTATATTGGGGATCCTGGTCACATTGTTAATTCAAAAATATACAAATGCATCTTTATAGACATTGTATCTTCAAATGTCTGTGAAACCTTCAAATTTCGCTGAAATTGTCAACAAGTCACCGACGGCACTCAAAGTTTGCGGTATTTTCTGTTCAAGTCCTGATTCACTTACACTAAGTGTATTGAGATCCTGACTTAGGATAGCAAAAGCCATTTCATTAATAATCCAAATATAGTGTATCTGCTCGATTTTTGGCTTTGTCTATACCATACTTGAAAGCAAAAATTCTCGGAATTCAGAAAGGAAGTTGGATTATTTCTGCATCAAACTGGAGCCGTATTCGTCCCCTTATGGTCTTCATTTCGTTTTTATATTTTTGTGCTTTATTGAACTTGGATAAGTGGGATACATTGCGTTTTTGTCAAAGCGGAAGTCGACTGGTATCCTGGCAATGAACTGTAACGATGGTCATGAAAACGCAACAGGAAATCACGGCGATTTAGAGGGCGCTGTACTCTCGCATTTGCTTCACATCCTGGTCGATATTTTTCTTCATATCTTTGTTAGAAACATCGTGCCCAAGCCAATTTTAGGATTTTTTTTCTTATTTCGTTCCTAGAAGTGTGTCTGTTGTATTTTAACAGCTTACACAGAATATTGAAGCATACGAGACCAAAGATGCTTTACTTAGCAATGAATTCTTGGAAAAAAGTATATTATTCACTTGTAATAGTATTCTGGCTTTCAGACAGGAAATTATTTTTCGGGCTAGATTTCAGGTACCTTTAAGTAGAAATATTATACATCAAACAATAAAATCCCTGAAGATTTCGTTATTTTTTTGTGTTAATTATTGGTTTTTCCGGAGTAAATATTTTCATGAAATGCTTGGGAATTATTATGCATTTGTTAATTACTTTATAAAACATCACTTTTCACATGAAGTTTCAAGTATAGTTAGTTCAGAAAGTTTTTAGATATACGGTATCGGATACGTTTTATTTACTAATTAAAAAATATATTCGTTTCAAATGCATGAATATTTTTAAAAAATATTTCTTTCAATAAAATGCCATTTAATACGTTTTCATCCAAAGTCTTTATATATAGTTGCAGAAAAGATTTTATTTATACTATAGTTTATAAAATTCTCATTTTTATGACGTCATCATCAGCATTATTAAAGGATTTCATAGGTGTAATCCACAACATTATTTTTATTTGAATTTCATAAAAAATATGTAAGTTTAAAATGCATTGGACTTCGATGGTTTGTTTCAAATATGTTTGTTTTTAAAAGGGTATTTTCTGTATACGCATTTAATGACGCAGTTTTATATTTTAAGAAATTCTGTAAATTGCGTTTTTTGAATTACCTTTGATGGTATTTATATACAAAATAAGATAAAACCCAACAATTACATTTTAAAATCAGTAAATTCCTTGGCAAGCTACAGTATGTACCCGTGTTTTTGAATTGATTTGCCGAATCCATACGTTGTATCATGGTATATTTGATTGATACCATTATATTAAAATGTTTATTTTGAAAGGTATTTTAAATATTTACAAGTGTGTATTCAATCACGTAGTTTTTTATTTTAAGAAATTCTGTAAATTACGTTTTTTGAATTATCTTCGAAGGTATTTGTATCAAAATAAGTTAATATTTACTAATTATATTTTAAAACCAGTACATTCCTTGGCAATCTACTGTATATACCGGTATATATATAAATTTATTTGTCGAATCTATACATTGTATCATGGTATATTTTAATTATACAGTGAAATTAAAAAAAAATTGCCAACACGAGTTCTTTCAGCGTTTATAAGAAATTTTATTTCGTTTTTATGGCGTGAGCTTTTTTTTCTACATGGTACATGTATCGAATAAAATGAATGCAATTCGTATTTATATGTATCATAATGCAAATCGGCTTATTTTTAAAAAAATCCACAAAGGGTTGGGGATAAAACTGACATGGTCCATACAGTATATAATATAATATGTATCGTTTGTATATTTTGCTCTCGATTTTTGTTCACAACAAAGTACGATCAACGTTAAGATGGGGATAATCAATAAGGTAGGGGGCGACACTCGTCATAAAGTGGCTTCACTTTAATATCATCTAGAATTATATCAATTGAACTATACTTATAACTTTGCGAAGGTAATCATGCCACAATCTACATAGGATTGGGTATTTTTTTTTTCAAAAGTGTTTGGAAAAGCACCTGATTTATTACAGAAATAGGATGTTGTAAGGACTGCTCTCGTAAAACTCGGAAAACAATACAATGTTGTAAATGGCGGATATGTGCGAAAAAATGAATTATTTACAAAATAACTCGATAACTCTTTATGTTAAGCAGTAGGACATTTTTAAAAAATTGACGATGGAATTCTAAAGTTCGTTTTAACCTCTTGCAAAAAATGTGTTCATTTTTTTAAGTTCGAATTAATTAATATCTTGTTAAACACGAAATTGCCTTTCAGAAGTATCAACTTTGGAATGTTGAAATTTTAGTAATATCTTCTTAATTATCGAGTCGCCGACATAGTTCAGATTTTATCTTTTGCTTTATGAAAACTTAAACAAACTATTTACAAAAATGTAGTTTGTCAAAACGGATGAGGAAACGCTAAGAAGGGTAGTTCGTTGAGTAGACGTTAATTCATTGCTTTTTACAGGGTAACCCAGTAGGGGTACTCAGATAGACGCTTTACGAATGTGTTGGCAGTCGTGAAGTCACGTGTGCGAAATGAATGCACTAATTTGTTTATCAACATTGGTAGCATTGAGCGAAGTTTTTAAACCAATTGGTGTGTCGGTTTAACACACGTGACTTCGGGACTGCCAAAAGCACCATTCGTAATGCTTCTGTCTGAGTACTACTATGAAATTGTTTGACAATGAAGTCTTACCCTGAAATTTGGGAGTTTTGGTATTGGAAAATATATATTGTGAGACCTTTACCATTAATAATAAAAATTACAAGGAAGTACTGTTTTTGAGGGTTTTAAAACAATCTTTTTTTAATGAAGAACATAAGTTCTCATGTTCTACATGAAATTCAATGGTTTCAAATGTCGTAAGGCCTGATTTATCCTAAACATTTTTTTTTATATAGTATAAATAGGTTTCATAATTCATGCCAAGTAATCAGGTCTGTTGTGTCGAAAAACGTGATTTTAGTGTGCTAAAGACCGAATGCAAAACAGTAACTTTGACTTAACAACTATTTCTTATCCCATAAACAAGTTTTGATAAACATGATTTTGTTTTTTAAATTTTTTAAAGTGAAAAACGGGGAGTTTCCTGTCATAAAGCAGGTTTTTGGAGTTTTTCAACTTTTTCAACATCACATTTTGGTTACTAAAGACTGATTTCATTGTTCAAAACTTATTTTCGTATCAAAAATTCAGCAACTTTTGCGAAACTATTGTATGATGTTCAGTAAATTTAATTATGTTTCCTTTTAATTATTCTAAGTATTTTATGGCGCTTACAGACCTGAAACTTACATGTTCGGAATATAAAAATGTGAATTTTCCAAACCGGGAAATTTTTTTGTGCTAGTTCATAAAAATACAGTTTATGGTCGCAGGTATTGAATTTTAATGAATGTTTCCATGAAGGGTCCAGCAGCAGTACTCTACATTTTACCTATTAATTACTTCAGGTGAATTTGATTTTAGACATGGAACAATCGCGCAATTACTGTAATTAGTACCTTATAAAACTAATAGTTTGAAGAAGACTATGATCTTGAAACGCGTTTTTGAAGGTGGGAGAAGCAGTTTGTAAAATAAACGGTTTCGCATTTTGATATCATTGGGTAAAGTGAATGAAAATGATAGCACAGTATTACAAATAATTATAGGTATAATATATATTTATATTTCCGTTGAATAATCAACGAAGGACGTTTTTCATGTTTTTGGGAACCTCCAGTCCAACTAGTTTTACATTTCAATTCCACTGCTATTTTTTGATGCAAGCCAATTTTTGAGAAATTGTAGCTTTGATTTCCGTTTGGATCCATGTAGGTACGACGAGCGTTGCATTCTTGACTCGCTTATTTTCTTGCCCATGCAGTTTTAATGTTTTTAATGCGATTAAATAGAATTGTTCTTGAATCTTCTTAAATTTCAGCACGAAAAAATTTGTGAAAGGTATACCAAAGAAATAGAGGAAGAAGTAGGGCGGACACACTTCTTGGTTGAAAACACTTTGCACCTGATTCTGAAATTGAAAAAAAAACCACAGTATATTAGTATGGCATATTCATCAAAACTACGCCTTATTGTTAATATATTAGTTACAATTGGTCAAAAAACACCAACTATATTTGTAGTAAAAAATTCTTAAAAATGCTCAGATTGCATCAGGCGAAATTTTTCAAAATAGGTTGTTCGTTCTGTTCAGAGTTTAAGTTTAAGATATTTCGTTACATTTTGATAAAGAAATAAGAAAATATTTTTAAATTCTTTAACTTGTTCCCATATAATTTATAATTCTTAAACTATATGCACGTAGTTCGTTCTATACGTAGTTTGTTCGTTATCAAAATTTAACGAAATATCTTAAACTAATCTAAATATTTTGTTAAATTTTGATAAAGAAATAATAAGAATAAAACAAGACACGGAGAAAAATAATACAGTCGAACCTGATCGTTAAGACTATGCTCAGGGTATGCATGAAAACTTGTTCGTTTAAACCATAGTTCGTATTATCAGGAAGTCAGACAAAACATGCTTACGAGAATATGATGAATATGTTTGAAAGTTTCATCAAAGTTTGGATAAATCTTAATTAATGTATATGAATGTGAAGGTGCTGCAACCTTGTCAGGGTATTCCCCGTTATAACGTACTTTTTATATTGTCTGATGTTCATTTTAACTTAACATAGCGCGAATGCTCGCGAACTCAACAACCCAAGTAAAAATTCCCATACGGTCTCATACGAAAATTCAATGAGACTAATGGGATTAATGGGTCCCATTAAAGTCT
>JAQGAO010000847.1:0-28902 GCA_034697705.1 Ommatoiulus sabulosus | reverse complement strand
TTAAGCGCCTGCAATAAGCATTTAATGTATTCTTACCCTACGAGTAAAACTTGAAATGTTTATTCCACGTGCATCAGCAGCACACTGATCTCAGTACCATACTGATCTCAGCAACACACTGATATCAGTAACCCACATCGAAAAAAAACTTCAGAAATATATTTTTAGAAATATATTATTTTAAATAATACATTTCTAAAAATATATTTCTAAAGCTTTTTATTTTCTGCTAACCTTATGAACATAATATTCCAGCTCCAAAAATAAGTCTGCTTGTTGATTAGTCGATCTGTCCTTCTCGTCCAACTTTGCTAACAGTTCTTCTATAATCTGTTCTTCAGTCACCATTTTGATATTCAAACTGTCAAACTCTTTCTTGATTTCCTCGATGGAGCGAAATTTGTTTTGAACGCCATTATTCTAAATCATGCAAGGAACAATAAAAAATTACCTCTGACGAAACAATATCTCCTTGTCATTATAAATTGATAAACTTAGACTTACTTTTAATTCAAAGTTATCCTTCTGTAACAATCGCAATGCCTCCTTCAACTCCTTTACAGTGTGCTTATTGAACATTTGTTTTTCTTTCTGAGGGGTACCTTCCGAAGCTATTAGCTTGGCTTCTTTCTGTCCAGTTTCCAAATTCATTCTTATGTGCAACCCCCGAGGTATGCCTTGTCCTACAAATATATACATCTAAACTCCATTAACCTTATTATTGGTCTTAAGTATATCTTGCATCCTAGCCAACTGAAAGGCTAGGAGAAGGGTATTTTTCGCTACCAGTAGCACTTTTGTTAATTAAGATCCCAAGTGTTATCGGGCCTCTTACTATTGGTGGGGTGGGTAACATTTGAGACTTTTTGTTTAATGGATCAGTGATTGCATAAAGTGGTAACACGAGTAAGCTGCACCAGATACCATGGAAAACTAAAATTACTAATGTGGAGGTCCTGAACTGCATCAAGATTACCAGGCTGAGGTTCCCATGTTCTGGAAATGTAGGGCCTAATGTATGCCAATTTGCCGGAAAAAAGCTATGATGCTTGTAATGGTCAAAGGAAACTAGAAGAGGCAGAGAACAAATTGGCTTAACACTGTCGAGGACAACTTCCACGTAAGATGACATGAAGTTTCACAGAGTCAGTATACTGACTAAATAAATAATAATAGCAAATAACCTCATAAAGGCAACTGTTCATGTGTTGAGCTTAGAAACTAGACAAACTATATCTCCATTTCCAGTTTCTATTAAGCTTATAAGCTTAAGGCTGACATGTTGTTTATTGCAAGATACAACACTTGAAATAAAATCCAGTGTTCAGCTGTGGTAAAGGCTTACGATTATGCCTGAACTCTTGGAAAATTAAGGTATGCCATGCTAACAAGTAACATTTGGGATTTGTGTGCTGATATGTGTCAGAACCCAAGGTCCAGGGGTCCTGGTACTCAAAGTTAAATAAGGTTTTGTGGAGCAGCATTCCAGGAAATTGGATAAAAAGAATGCAAGGTATGGAATGCAAGGTGCATTAGTGGGAAATTTGGGACAAGAACAAGCGGAAAGATTCCATGTGGGAATGGCAGAGTTTATTATGAAGTTAAAACAACCAAAAGTGCAGGAACAAGCTATAAATATGGAGCCAAAACAGGAGGTGATCAATCCCCTTACCAAGCACAAGCACCGTTCTGGAAACCAATACCGGTGGCGATACCAGATATGCAAGTGCCAGTATATCCAGCCCATACAGCATCTTGGCAACCGATGGGTCCTCCGATTCCAATTATGACAGAACCATGGATGGCAAATCCTGTAATGCATCAAGGACCTCAAGTGAAACAAGAGATTGCGGGACCGCAACTTGCAGGGATACAGATACCACACGTTCTTCAAATGGCACCGGGTTGGAATGGGATACAGGTGCCTTTTACACCGTGGATACCACTGTTTATGAGACCATATAATAGTCTACCGACGTTTGATGGAATAAAAGGACGTCGAAGCCTTTTTGGATGAGTTCAAAGTAGCTGTAAGGGTGCAAGGAATTCCAGAAGAAGAATAGTCTCTGCATTTACGGACGCATTTAAAGGGTACAGCTTTTACCTGGTATTGCAGACCGTCGCACGTGTTGCAGGACTCACTGTGGCACGTTTTGCATAAGGAACTTCGGCGGGCATTCCAGAGCGCAAAATATGCGTCACATTTATGGGATGAAATCCAGACGAGACAACAGAATTTAAGATTTTGATTCGGCGTCTTCAGTACCCAGTAAGATGCTTTTTGTCGCATAATTATCTAAAAACACTGCAGCAGTTATGGGATAAACTTGGAGACATGGAAAACGCCTATAAGGTTTACCGAACAGCAAATAAACAGGTAAAAGGACGAAACCAGAATTGATACCACCAGTGGGATTGGCTCCGGAGGTACCAGTGACTCAATCGCAGGGAGCGAATACATCAAAAACATGGAGTAATCAAACTACGAGGACTAATCCGCCGCGCATAAAAAGACCCTTGTCGGAGTTGACATGTTATGAATGTCAACAAAAAAGCAATTTACGTCGAGATTGTCCACAATGGCGGGAAGCAAGTGGAGTGTCGTCAAGTGCGGCGGAAGAAGCAATATTATCACGCCCGGTGCGGTTATTGGGAATGGCGCATACGCTTATTAATATTAGAATCCGGGTATCAGGGGTATCTTGTCTATCATTGCAGGATTAAGGCTCGGACTACTCAGTGTCAGTGGAACTATGTGCGGAGATGGGCATTCCATATATGCCATTGGATTTTGAGGTGGACCCAATCGCAGATGCACATGGACAATTGTTGAAAATCTCTGGGCAGGTGGATGTCCCAGTAACAATGTTGGGGCGTTCTTTTCAACAGCGATTTTTAGGGGTGGACCTCCCAGGGCAAGTGGCGATCCAGGGATTGGATTTCATCTATGGAAGGATTTGTATTAAATGGTGGATACAAGATGGTTTCGTTTAATGATGATAAGACGGTTGTGTTCCACATCGCAGATGTGGCGAAAGAAGATTTTTTAACAGGAACAATTGAGTTGCCGGATGTTTCAAGGATCACGAGAGGAGATCGTAAACAGGTCAGACAGGTCCTAAGGATAGCGACGGTACCTCTAACATTGGCAAGAACAGTGCTGCCACCGTGTTTAAAAACACAATTGATTTGTACCTCACCGAAGAATGTCCAGCTGGGAGAGATGATAATTGGCCCACCACCTAGGGAGAAGGTTGGAGTACGACCAGAATCAAGATGTCGTCCATTGGAGTTTGTGAATTTTACAACCACACCAGTAACTCTGCCAGCAGGTTGTCTGGTGGCGGTAGCTACACCGCTGGATGGGGAAGTCATTCCGGTTGATCAGGACGAAGATGATGGAAACCAAGAGGTGGCCCCCCAGGAAAAATCTGGAAGACCTTTGGACGAAAAGAATTTTCAGGAGACACTGAATATCAACCCAGAGCTGACTAAGGAAGATCAGGAAAGTTTGTGAAAATTGCTTAGGAGATTCCGTTCAGTTTTTGCATTGTCAGTGTCGGAATTTCAACTGGGACGCTTACCTCCGCATAAGACAGACACATTAGGTAAGCCACCTGTTTATTTGCCCCCAAGGAGAACGACCCCAGCTATGCGTACAGTG
Organism: Ommatoiulus sabulosus; assembly: GCA_034697705.1. Taxonomy (NCBI): domain Eukaryota; kingdom Metazoa; phylum Arthropoda; class Diplopoda; order Julida; family Julidae; genus Ommatoiulus; species Ommatoiulus sabulosus. The sequence continues at coordinate 25,238 of JAQGAO010000847.1, read as the reverse complement.
GCCCAAAGAGAAGTGAAAGATGTTAGAAGTTGGCATTATTGTACCAAGTAAAAGTCCCTATGTGAGCCCAGTTGTTATTGTGCGAAAAAAAATGGCTCGTTTAGATTCTGCATTGATTATCGGTATTTGAATGCACAAATAAAATTGATAGTTATCCGATCCCTAGGATCGGCGATGCGTTGGATTCCCTTCATGATGCCTGTTGGTTTGCGACATTGGATCTGATGTCAGGATACTGGCAACTTCCCATGGCCGAAGAGGATCGGGAAAAGATGGCGCTTTCATGTGCGGAAGGACATTTTGAATTCTTGAGGATGCCATTTGGTTTATGTAATGCACCGGCATCCATGAAACGGGCCCTAGATCAGTTGTTGTTGGGCCCAAAATGGAAATCTTGTTTAATATACCTGGACGATATAATCATCTATGCAAATACCTTCCAAGGATTTTCGAAGAACCTAGAAAAGATTTTGACACTGTTGTGGGACCATAATCTGCGACTATGGCCAAAGAAATGTTTCTTTGGGTACACACAGGTCCATTATTTGGGACATTTGGTGAGTGCTGAAGGAGTCTCAGTGGACCAGGAGAAAGTTAAGGCGGTAAGGTCCTTCCCGACACAAAGAGATCGAACAGGAGTCAGGTTTTATGGGCCTCACAGGATATTACCGAAGATTCATTAAAAATTTCGCGATGATAGTGGCACCTTTATCAGCATTAACCAGCACATCGGTGACCTTTGTATGGACAGTACGCTGCCAGTTGGCATTTAAGAAATTAAAAAGAGCATTAACATCGGCCCCAATTCTCACAATGCATGATGCGAGGTCACCTATTTCGCTCTCAAAGGATGCCTCGGGAGTGGGATTAGGAGCAGTGTTACATCAAGGCGATGGTAAAGCACAGAAAGTCTTGGTCCATGCAAGTAGATCATTGACGACAGCAGAAAAGAACTATACAGTGACAGAATTGGAGGCTTAGGCCTTAGTATAGGTCATGGAAAATTCCGACATTATTTGCAGGGAGTTACGTTTACCATCATCATGGATCACCATGCGTTGTGTTTTTTAAAACAGTTGCGGAACCCATCATCAGGCTGGGACAATGGGTGGCTAAGTTGGAGGAATTCATTTATATTGTCCGATACAAAAAGGGAGGACTCCACGTCAACATGGATTGCTTAACCGATTTCTGGTGGATCATCCTACGAAATCTGAGGATACGGATGATCAACTGTTCCCAGGGGAAATCCTACGAATGCTTATGGTTATTTCGACCCATTTACGAAAGAAGTTCTTACAGGCCTGTCATGACCATCCATTTGCAGGCCATTTTGGAGTCTCGAAAACGATGAATTTATTCAGTCGGGCATACAATTGGAAAGGATGGAAGAAAGACGTAGTAGATTATGTTGCAACGTGTCAAATTTGCCAGAAGATGAAACTACCTACATAGTTGCCTCAAGGAAAATTTGAACCAACAAAGCCTATGGGCCCAGCAGAACATTGGGGTTTTGATTTCATATCCCTTTACCTCAGGGCCATGAGGTAATGCCAAACAAACACAAGGTACCGGTCGAATTCAATTCCTTTTGGGCAGCTGAATGGCCAAGGTGGAGTTCCAGATTCGGTCGCTAAAGAAACGTTTCAAAAATAATTGAAGACCCTGATTCTGACCAGATCGACACCATTCCATATTGCATGGGGGACAGCGGAGAAAATCTACAAAACTTTCAAATTCGTCTACCCAACGAGCATTCCTTGGTAATAGTTGCAGTTGATTATGCCACACGGTTTTGTGTGGCACAAGCATGCAAACAACAGACGGCAACGGCGTTGATTGGATTCTTTAACCGCCGTTTCAGAAGATTTGGGGTACCGAAACAGTTAACATCGGACCAAGGACGGCCACAGATGAGTGGGAAGTTTAAGTCAATGCTGCGATAAAATGGAATACAGCATCGATTATTGACCCCATACCACCAACAAGCGGATGGATTGGTGGAGCGGACAATTCAAACTGTGGTCACGAGATTAAGGACGATGATATACCCCAAAAAATTAGGGAAAAACTGGGTAGCCAAACTGGAAGATGCGGTTGCAGCCTATAATTTTGCGACCCAAGCATCACTGAAATTCGCTCCGTTTCAGTTGATGCATGGGTTCTTGCCACGGTTACCAGTGCATAATCATTTTCAAGTAGTAGAATTTCAAGATGTATTGGGACAACAGGCAAGAAACCAGGGAACTGCTTCAGAAAATTAAAATAGGGTGCAAGAATTACAGAAGATATTGGAGATCAGATCTTGGTACTTGATTTAGCACCACCAAGATTTGGTCAGGGCAAGCTTAAATCATTATATCATATGAGATAACAGATAAACCATTGGCAATAAATTACCCCTTTAGAGATACGCGTAAAGGGACACTGAGATTTTCAACGGTCCACATTTCAAATATAAAGAAATTTCGTGCCCCAAGACGGCATATAATAGTGGCGACATCATCAGGGATATTTCGGCAGACGCTAAACCGTGTGGCAAAATGTACTCGTCCGAAAATAGTCCCTGCCTCAGCACACAGGATCAGCGTAGGAATACTAACAGCTACGGGGTCCAGTCATTGTTGTTGTTGCGCACGTGTTTAACGCAACAGATTTGCAGTCGCCAGCTGAACGTTTTGTCTGATATAACAGGGCCGAAATTAATAGTGAATATAAAAGACAAAAAAGAAATGTCAAGACAGGCCCGGGCAAGCTATTGAGGACGAGGAAATTGGCGAGGCGTAAGCAGACAACAATGGCAAGTGGAAAGGGTTGATCAACCCGTAAGTATTTAGTGTGAGGAAATCGCTCCGGTCTTTTGGCGCCCTACGGGGCCTGGGGGTGTAGTTTTGGGCGAGCTCCTGTGCAGCGCATCGAAAGTAGCCAAGTTGATGAAAAAGAACTGATAACAATGGGTTTATTCAACGGTAAAGCATTACATTGCAATACATAAGTACCATAATGGCCAAGCGAGCAAAAAGATGAACCCGCCCCAACGTGGGGGAGCGACCCGAACGTGACAATCCCAGCTGGGAAACTGCTTAATGTGTAGGTCGATCCCCAGTCTTTTATATGACCATTGGAATGTGGAGCATGCATGCTATATGGTACACATTACAACAAAAAGCCAAAATTTGTAAATGGGACCTTATAAGGTCGCCAGGGCTGACCTAATGACCTACCGGTCATCACACCCCCTTCCAAAACAAAGCCGCTCCGTGGCAACATTAGCGAATCCTATTTATGGACCATAAAAACTAGCAAAATACAAATGCAATATTTGAGCATAACCAAGCAAATACATAAACAAAATCAAAATATCATTTGAAATTAGCAAACATACAACAACGACGAGGACACTTGTAGGATCCCACCCAAGACGGTTACGACCAGAATTAAATATTAAAATTTCAGACAAACAAATCTAAAAATGTCCAACTAGCAAAGTCAAAATAAGAAACTAAATATTCAAAATAACCACCTAAATTTAACTTAGTAACAAAATTAATATTCAAAACATTTGTGCTAAAACCCAAAGACTTATGTCAAAACCCAGGAATTTAACACATCTTCCTAACCAGACTAAATCATAAGGGAAATCATAGGATTCAGTAGCATGCACAGGCGGATTATCGGACCAGCACCTCACATTGCAACAATAAGTGTCATCCAAAATGGCAAGCATATTCAAAAATATAGCCAAATCAGTCTTATTTACCGGCAGAGCAACAATGACACTCACAAAAAAACTATCAGTACCAGTGTTCCTTTAAGAAGGTTCATCGCAACATATTTCACAGCCAATATAGTGATAAGATACTGGCGAAAACAGCACAGGATGCCAGAAATTCAACGATGAGCCATCAGCCAATAATGGTTGAGAGGCGATCAGTGGTCAACATTAGAGTACCAAAAAGATGTGTTGCACACACAGGCGAACGGTGCCTCATGATGGCCTTCCAACGATGGATGATGAGGTATTACAGCACATCCCCAGATAGAGATGCACAAAAGTTGACCGTTCACTTTTAAACTCCACAAGAATATGCCCACCGACAATCTTGACAGCCAGCAATAGCAGCCTTCCTAGACTTGATGACAACAAATCACGGCCAATAAAGCACAAGAATAGACAATGAATCCCTGATGATGATACCAACGGCAGATATATATCCACAGCAAATGAGCTATAAGATAGAACAACCGACACTTTGGATGGCCGGTAATAACGGCCTCCTGATGTTCGATGACTACCCATCAATGGTCAACAAAGCATATCCAAAAATTTGTCCGAGGAAGTATTCCTAAATCCAGCGTTGAACAGACGGTGCAGAAATTGGCGGGCAACAATAAACTGCATGCCACCAATTTTCTATTTAACTGCAAGAAGTATCTTGGACCCCAAACATCTACTTGGCAATTGAGCACTTATCCTCATGCATAACGTTAAAGCTTTGATCCACAGGGTGTGTTCACGGTGAACTTGTTTCCAGTCGCTTGGCTCCCGTACAACTCTAGCGCTACCCAGTGGGATAACAATGTGGCATGCAGTTTAAATGAGGGCATACCATGTGACAGCATAGCCAAGCAAGGCTGAACGCAGGCTTGATGCCGTTTTATTCCCAAAACACAACAATTCGACGTAATCTACATCTTCATCCAGTGTCAAATAAGAACAACCAAAATAATTTAAATTAACATTACAGATTTACCCATACTGTCATTAATGAGCTTGCGGCAGAATTACAATGAATATCCCTATGACTATCACTAATGACCACAAACTTGTTTCCTTTGACGTAACGGCATTATACCCAAATGTGCCGTGGGCCAACGTGGAACGAGTTATAGAGAAGCATTCGACAAACATCTTTACTCAACCTGAAGTTCGTTCTATGCCATTTAATGAGTTTTTACGTGTACTAAAGTGCTGTTTGGATAGTACATTCTTTGAGTTTAATGAACATACATATAAACAGACTTTTGGTATGGCCATGGGCTCCCCCATATCCTCGGTGATCGCCAATTTGGTCATGGAGGATCTGGAGAAAGAATGCTCTGGTATCATCAGCGAGACCACAAAACCATATCAAAGATATGTGGATGACATCTTCACTGCCATCCACAAGGATAAGGTTGATCGACTTAATGCAGGGCCTGCAGAGGCATACCATCCGAGCTCTACTGGAAGCTGACCAACTGCATTTGCTATCTAGATTTTCACTCAGCACATCTAATGAGTGTACAGAGATCAGTAAGTGGTGCACTGATGAGACAGGCAATTGAACTAACGGAAGATAGGGAGACAAGAAAGTCAATTGTTAGAAAAACAACCGAAATCCTAATAAGAAACCACTACACCAAGGAATTAATAGATACCACTAGGCGGCGCACAGAATTTCCCAATAATAAACTGAAAGCAAATGCAGAGAGAGGATGAGAAAATATGGGTGGGTATTCCATATCAACAACCCTGGTTTGACAAGCTCAAGCGGCTCACAAGTAATGCCAAAATTCAGTGGGCATCCAAGTGCACCAAATCAGTTTACTCTTTCTTAACCCCAAAGAAAGACCATACACCACTTGCGGATCATAGCAATGTTGTGTATGAGACCAAATGCTCAAAAAGCCAAGCAATATACATTGGACAAACTCGAAGGACAGTTCATGCTAGGATGGCATAACATAAATCGACCATCAAATGTTTGGATAGTGACAACAGTGCAATGGCCAGACACGTGAGCTCAAACAAGAACCATTCTTTTGATTTGAGTTCCTCTCGAATTCAAGCTAGGGACCAAGCCTGGAAAGGACTCAGCTTAAAAAAGAACTTCTATATTGTCCAACTCTATGCCATTAATATAGTTAAGGACCTTGGGACCATCCCTGGTGCACTGGTTCCAAGACTCAGGAAAGAAGAAATCAGACAAATCCCATCCAGGAACCTGAAGTAGAATAATCCAGTGCATCAGGATGTCCGGTACGTATCTCAACTAGGCAGTACCTCAACAACAGGAAAAAACAGTGACAACAGTCAAAATAATACAGGGCAAGCTAGCAGTAGAAGTCCGCACACCATTAACAGTGCACAACCAATAACCAATGGAAATAATGACCCTCTGTCTAGAAGAAACCCACCTAAGCTATCAAAATGGAATGTACAATACTTGCAATAGCTGTAGTATCTTGTTTATATAAATTTGTCATTTGAAAATTATTTAACGATGGGCCTGAACTACTTTTGACATTGATTTCCTTCCATACACTGCAAGCAGCCCTTATTTCATGAATGCACTCCCACTAGGGGATGCGCATTCATTTTGATAACCGTGGGACCCTGTCCAGAAGCTTGTCACCAACAACCATGACAAGAAAGGTGTCATGGCTGTTCTCAGTGAATGGAATGACTGACTCTAAATTGCACACCAACCAAGTTTGCAAAAGGAGGTAGGAGAGATGACTGTATATCACCACGGTGGTAAGTTTTTCTGTGTTTTTTCTGCTTGCATTTTACTATTTTCTAGGTTTCCTTTTTTCTTTTTCTTTTTTGATGTAAATTGGTACTTGTAGTTCTGCCGCAAACTCATTAATGACAGTACGGGTAAATCTGCAATGTTAATTTAAATTATTTCGGTTTTTTGTATTAGACACCTGATGAAGACAGATTAAGTCGAAACGCTCTGTTTTGGAAATAAAACAAAGTAATTCTTTCTGGTTTCGGTATTTTATAGCGTCAATTGCATGAAGATGGATCCCTATTAGTCAAAAGTAGAGCCATACACAATATGAATGCTAGAGAGCGAGCGTTTTTTTTAATTACTAGGCCCACTACGCCTACTGCTATTCGTTTCTTGGAGCCATTGATGAAAATGTAAGTACACATTTAGAAAGCCAAGGATCGATTATTATAATTAATTTACTATTAATCATAAAATACTAACACGTATACATGTATACTGAATCGAAATCGGTGCGATGTAACTTTGATTGAATGCAGCCTGTGTTGTAATGTACCATGAAAACGTTTCCTGCGCTCAAAATGAGATGCTAAACATTAATGCGCATGTGCAAGAATTTTTTCCGCATGTTTCACCTTGTACAACGCATGCAATGGCGCCACCAAGCACCCTAAAAATCACGCTGACACCTTTTGTACAACACCAGCGATAATGGCGTCGCTAACCACCCATTACGACGTGACATTCACGCCCACCTCTTGGTGGCGAAAGCCACAACGTCAAATACAGCAATACCCGCCATCGATGGCAGTGACAGTGATGTCTTCCACCATCGACAGCGGCAACGAACACCACTTCCACCTTTGAAGAAAGCAGAAACATCCTCCAGACAGCGACTATGACCAAACTGATGACCACTGATAACAGCCACAGCAACCAACAGCAACTCTATTTTTGACCACCAAGGCCAAAGCCGCAGCAGCCATCGGCATCCATGATAAAAACTACAATGTCCACCAGTGATAATGGATGCCCAAAGGCATCGACCAGAACCTAGAAAACAAGCAACTGCTGAAGACAATCGCAGGTAGGGGGAGAACCTGCAGTGACAGTGATGTCTTCCACCATCAACAGCGGCAACGAACTCCACTTCCACCTTTGAAGAAAGCAGAAACATCCTCCAGACAGCGGCTATGACCAAGGTGATGACCACTGATAACAGCCACAGCAACCAACAGCAATTCTTCCGCAACTGCTGAAGACAATCGCAGGTAGGGGGAGAACCTGCAGTGACAGTGATGTCTTCCACCATCGACAGCGGCAACGAACTCCACTTCCACCTTTGATGCTCCAGACAGCGGCTATGACCAAAACAGCTATGATAAAAACTACAATGTCCACCAGTGATAATGAATGCCCAAAGTCATCGACCAGAACCCAGAAAACAAGCAACTGCTAAAGACAATCGCAGGTAGGGGGAGAACCTGCACCTTCACCATGTGAGGAACTCGCCCAGTCTTTAGGTGACCTATGGGTTTTTACAATGGATTTATTTAAAGGTAAAGCATTACATCGCGTTACATAACTGCCACAATGGCCAGGTTAAACGGTAAACAACAAGCGAGCAAAAAGGGGCACCCACCGCAATGTGGGCAAGCAACCCGAACATGACAATCCCAGCTGGGAAACCGCCTAAGGTGTAGGCTGATCATATGGGCTGGATCCGATGTTATGACCATTGGAATGTGGAGCATGCATGCTACATGGTCAACATTCCAACAAAAAGCCAAAATTTGTAAATGTGACCTTGGAATGTCGCCAGGGCTAGCCTAACGACCTGCCGGTCATCACAATAGAATTGTTACATCATGGTATTTTATTTATTTTTAACACGAAAGGAAGTATTACAATGATTTTTACAGAAATTGATCGCAACTATATACAGGGTGGTCTATATATCATGATTTGTCCAAAAACTTTTAAAATAAATAGTAAATCGTAAAAGTTATCAGAATACAAGATTAATAATAACAACTTGCATTTTAAATTATGTAAGAATGAAGGAACGCCCCCGGCCCTCCTAAGGGAGATCCGGGGGTCCCTTAGTGATTATAAGGGGGATTTTCTAGGTGCGATAAGTTTTGTCTAAAAGATTTTTTGGCATCATCTTAGATGTTGCTGTAATCGATGTCCAAAATCATGTAAGACTCCATTCACTTTTTTTAACAGGTAGCAGTGCAATGCCTGTTGAAAAAAGTGAATGGCGTATTACACGATTTGGGACATCGATTACAGCAACATCTAAGATAATGCCAAAAAAATCTTTTAGACACAACTTGTGTTTTAAATGCAGATTCATAATCTTCAAAAAAATGGAAGTCCCCATTTAAAATCACAAAGGGACCCCCTGGATCCCCCATAAGGGGGACGGGGGCCTTATATTCTTGCATAATTTAAAACGCAAGTTGTTATTATTAATCTTGTATCCTGATAACTTTTTCGATTTACTATTTTTTTTAAAAGATTTTGGACAAATCATGATAAATGGACCACCCTGTATAGAAGCGCACTGTAAATGTAAAGCATTTTGCTCACTAAGCAGAAATATTGCTTTATGTTTACATGAAAGTTTAATAAATTTACAATGATTGTCCATATAATATAAAACCCTTAAAAATAAGGTTCAAGTATTAAAAACTTTAATTAAAATAAATCTTAAATAAAAAGCTTACCAGGTTTGACTGTCTGCCATTCATGTGTGGGCAAGAAAACGTCCTCAACTGATTCATCTTGGTAATCATCATCCACTAAGCATTCCTGTGTGTTGTCATCATCATTAACCACTGCTAAAGCTCCTTAATTAAACACAAATAACATTAACAAATAAACCATTTTACAACCCAATTTCATAAAAGAACAAAAAATAAAAACGTCTGTATAAATTTCTAGTGATTTTCATTGTGTGCATCTCATTCAAGCTACTGTTGTTTAACTTAGACCAATGATAATTGATTCATTGTTTAACGTCCTAAAATAGCTCAGTAGTGGGGTAACCGGGAAAAGGATTTTTTTCATTTATTAAGTGTTATAAATATTAAGTCCATTTACGAAAACAAAGATTTGATGAATGTTTGTTTCCTTGGTACGAACTTAAATTGAAAATATTCCCTTTTTAGGAACTCAATTCCTCATACAGATGGATATTCATTAGGTTTTCTTCCTCTGTTTTAGGGTACAAAGAATTTCCCTAAATGGGTTGGAAAAAGGTTGTTGTTAATATGTTTACAAACTTAAACATAATATAATAAAGGTTAGTGCATAATGCATTTTTCGTTTTTAATTCCATTCCAATTTAGGAACTTTGTTATTACAAACTTTTTGGTATCCCCACAAGTCATTAAAACCGCAAATCGGCTGAAGATATAAGTGATAATAGGGGTACTCAAACAGAATCTGTGCAATTAGCATGCCTGGCCAATAATGACGACGGCCGCTAGAGGTCGCTACCTTCCCGACCTGCGTATATAGGGCGAATGCATTCATGAATAAAGGTCATTCTACCAGCTAGAAACAACTGGTAGACTGGAAAAAAACCTGGATATACTCACCACGTAACACTGAGCTCGAAACTGGCCAAAAAAGAAGGAAAACGCCTACGATACAGTCAGAGCTGACCGTGTGGAACCAGGCCTAACAGCAACATGTGCAGAGACCAAAACACAAAGGAAAATGCCAAACAAACACAAGGTACCGGACGAATTCAATTCCTTTTGGGCAGCTGAATGGCCAAGGTGGAGTTCCAGATTCGGTCGCTAAAGAAACGTTTCGAAAATAATTGAAGACCCTGATTCCGACCAGATCAACACCATTCCATATTGCATGGGGGACAGAGCCGAGAAAATCTACAAAACCTTCAAATTCGTCTACCCAACGAGCATTTCCTACACAGAAGTCGTATTAAAACTTGTGACATTTTTTGGGAAAATGGAATTTAGTCTACGAACACCCTACTTTTTTAAACGCAGACAAAAGGAAGGAGAAAAAGTCGAAGACTATATCACGGTCCTACACATCCTGGCAGACACGAGTGACCTCAAAAACATAAAAGACTAACTGATCTGGGATACAATACATAATCTGCGGACTGCGTGATAAAACGATGCTCGATAAAACAATCGAGAAAGTCAAGCAAGGTGAAATGGTAAGACAAAACCTTGCAATCAATGAGCCTTCAACGCGGTAAATAATACTGAAGGTAGAAACGAAAATCAGGCCTGCGGGCGATGTGGGGTAACGAAACAATCCTTCAAGGACTGCCCGGCAGTCCTTGCGAATGCTCTCGTTTGACACTGCGCGAGTCCGCCGAAGCCCAAAACATCAGCAAACGGTCACGATGGACGAGGGTTGGCATCAAACAGCCACAACAGGCGAAGAATATTTGGTTGATGGCATTTTCCTGCAAGCGATTGACTCCGGTCATCCATGTGGCAAATGGAACACGGGGATTGACATAGGCAAGGTCCAGCTCACATTTAAAGTGGACTGCGCGCAGCCATCACCTGCATATCTAAAGGCACGAAGAAAACATTTTGATGAGTTGAGATTGCAAATCACGCAACAATGGTTGCGAACCTAAATAAAGGGCGAATAAACACGGGTGGCATATTCAACCAGGAGGTTAACGTATCATAAACGGTAAACATAAATAGTCAATCACAATCTACGTGATTCGGGACTAAGCGAATTGCAGATCGATGGCGATATCAGTGAAAAACTCGGAATCATAAAACACGCATACATTAACATTGTGGACAAGATGCTGTTTGATCCATAAAAGAAATTCCCCAAGATATTCGAGGAGCTGGGCAAGTTGAGCATACCATATTGCATCACAATGAAGCCAACAGACATTCCGCTCTGCCTTACAGGACAAGACAGCTGCAAGACAGGTACCAATACTATTGCGGATGAGGAACCGACAGAATGGTGCTCGGGACTGGTTCTGGCACCTAAACCCAAAGCATCTATTCGGCCAATCACAGATTCTGGCACCAAACACCTGGTCCGCGAACACCTAACTTAGAGTGGTGTAAATCTCAATAAGGAGAGATGCGAATCTGAGGTATGGAGGATAGAATTCCTAGGACATATTATCGATGAAAACGGGGTACAAATTGACAGTGATTGACTACTGGCGATCCGGGAAATGAGATAAAATAAAAACATCAGAGAGCTAAGAAGTCTCCTGTGGTCAGTCAACTAGCAAATTCATACCGCATCTGGCCACAAAATGAAGGGTGCTCAACAAACTATTATCGGAAAAGAATGCATTCGTATGGGGCCTACCGCAGAAAATGACATTCAAAGCTACTAAGGAAGAACTGACATGGTTCGACCCGTAGTACGGTGTTGGAGCAGTCCTACAGCAAAAACAAGCCAAAGGAAAAATCGTACCAGACGCCTATGCGAGTAAAACATTGACCCCGAAATTACGCAACTGGGCCCAAATCGAAAAAGAGGGGTATGCTATGGTATAGGCATGCGGCAGATTCCGAGACTTATTATTGGCTTGAAAGTACACATTGAAGCAGATAACAAGCCGCTTGTGCTGATCTTCATGGACAAACCTCTTGGCGAGATCACACCGAAACTTCAACGGATGTAACTACGTCTGGCGCATTAAGTATATGAGATCAGATACATCCCCGGGAAGAAGCTGGACACAGAAGACATTCTCAGTCGATGACTACTGCCAAATGGTGAATGGGACTGCAAAATCGAGGCTGAGATTGTCGCATTCGTTCAGATGATCACCCAAAACATACCGACGACCGACGAACGGATCGTCGAAATAATGACGGCACAAAACTCTTACCCAGTTACCTCCAAATGTGCAAATATAGCGTCCACGAATGGCCAAGAAGATCAGATGTCATGTCGTACCTGGCAGATTATTGGCAACACAGGGCTGAGATTGCAGTAGAAGAGGGACTCTTAATGCCTGGAAATCGAATTATCATCCCAAACAACCTCCGGCCACGAATTCTGGAAGCTGTCCACACAGGCCAATTGGGAGTTAAGAAGTGCCGTAAATGGGCATGCGGATCTGTTTGGTGGCCTGGGCTATCGACAGAGATAGAAAAGACTTTCCAGGGATGCGAGATTTGTATCAGGGAATCGACGAATCGCCACGAACCATTGATGCCACAGTGGCATCAACCGGTCAATAGATGGTGTTGCGGGCTAGTGTAAAATAGAGAGCCTCTAGTGTAAAACTGTAAAGCTGGTCATACACGAGGCAAATTATATCCGGCAACAAATGGTAAGAAATTGCAAGTAAGTTATTTCACCTGAAACGATTGCCTGTTCCTGCACACACGGAGCGATACTTTCAGAATATATCCCTTCGGTATACGCAGCATTTGGCAGCATTGTTTCAAAGGGCAATAGCGGTAAACAAATTTGAAAGCATGCTTTCATTCCATTCTATGATGTATGTCTTTCCTGATTGGCTATCGCGCAGAACGAAACTTTCGTGCGTCACTGTAAACCCCATGACGTCAGTTTCTCTCCGTAAATTTGTTGCTCAGAATAAGATTGCTTTCTATTCCGGAGATATATCTTGAAATTTGTTTTCGGAGGAGATTTTTACCAACACACGGGGAAATATCACGCAATAACATATCTGGAGAGAAGTTGTAGGATATAATTTGCCTGGTGAATGACCAGCTTAAGGGCCAAAACGACATACACGTATAGTTGCAACTCGCATGTTCTGAAATTTAAAAAATGTTACCACCGATTACGATTACGTTTTGGAGGTTGTTAATGGCAGATCTGATTTTTAGTTATTACTAATGTATATACACATGTCAGCTAGTGGGTGACATTTCAAGAAGAAGCAATATTTTTCCTAAAATCTCCGTAGAATAAAACGCTATACCTGCCAATCTGGAAGACTTGTTCTCCACAACCAATGTATTGATTAATTTCTCAACGTTTCTGCGCAACAGCGCCTTCACCAGGAGCTACAATGTATACATGTAAAGTTATTAAAAGTTACATCTGAAGAGTGACATCTAACTACAGTATATATTATCACGTCCAACCACTTGAAGATGGAAAGAATGTGGAAGTAGACAGTCTTTGTGCCTATTGTTGTATACACTTGGAACATTGGGGAAGAATAACATGAGCTCAATGGACATTATACAGATTTCGTACATGTGTATTGCTCAGACACCGAGCAAGGTAGCTTAGAGGTTAGCATCCTCGTCTTGCATTCGGTAAACCCAGGTTCGATTCCCGGGTCGGCTATCCTCGATTGTGGTTTATCATGGTTTCTCACAATTCCTCCAGGCGAAAACTGAGATATTTCCTATATTAAGTCGGCCATGATCGTCTTCCCATCCCGTCCTCCTCTTTAAAGTCCCACATATGGGAAATATACCTAAATTGTGATGTTGGGGTCCATCATCACCAGACTACCTAGTCTGACTTAATTTGTATAATGATCCTCCTGCCAAATGGTACGATGTACTGAGTGTGGGGTAAAGAATTGAATTGACACCCATTTTTTTGGGCATTAACACGACTGCACTGGACAATTTTTTTTAGCTTTGTTGGTTGCCGGATCACTTTCACCTTGTCTAGGTTTCCCACGTTGGGTCTTACATGTATTCCCATTCGGGGAAATACCCGGCATGGTCAGACTTGACGCACGAAAATACTGTAGTGAAGAAACACTACAGAGAAGAAATTCGAGGTTAAAACACGCGTTTTAATAAGAGCAATTGAGAAGTACGAAGTGGCTCGTTCAAATTCCACCACTCCAACGGAACACCTCATAGCGCCCTCTGCTTTTCTCCGGACGAAATAACGTATACACGAATCGGCTCGTCGAAGTCCACCAAAGCGTGCAGGCACGAGCAAATCAACGATATAAAAATGTCAAAAATGTTACGTGGGCAGCGCTTACAAGTTTCACGTGTAGACCTTCTCCTAGCCGTATACGTGCTGCTAATTGCATATGCGGCTAAAACACGAAGGCAATATCGAAGTTATAGCACTCATGAGTTCAATTGCGGAATACCAAATCGGGGCGAAAAAAAACCCCATAAATCATAACGACGGTAGAAAAAAACGAAATACAAGCATTTTTAATTACGATACATACAAAAAAAAATCAAACGCAACTATAGGAAAAGGACACGAAGAGAACGCGGAGGAAGCAAAAAAACAAGGCGTTCGAACAACGAACAGATCCGCTTCCCCACTGACCAACTCGATCAGAATTCAATTAAAGGGGGGGTGGGGGGGTTCAGAATTTTTTTGTTGCTCACCCAACACAGAAAAGAATGCCATTTAGCGTTGAGCTAGAGAGAGATGAAAAGTAGCCGCTTTATGATGCGCTCTCCTTGGAATCCACTCGCAGAGTAGCGCAATTTGAAAAATGTTTTCAACCTTGATGCGTGAAAACCAAACGTGAAAACCACGTTTTCCCGAGCCGAGGTTTGGCGTGCAAACCGTGGGGGCCAATGAAACGGTGGGGACGCGACCAATAGGCGCGAGCGCTGGGGGTCACTTCGCGGGGAGCTTCCCACGTGACGACGGCCGAGCAACCATTCCGCGCGCAGCCGCTAGGGGGCGCCAGGTTGGCCCCCCACCCCCCTCGCCTCACCTGGGGGATTTCCCCGCTCGGGAGAAACTTAAGATGAGCGATGGGTTAAGTTTAACGCGCGTTGGTTCGCACAACGGCAGCGCCGTCAGTCAGGAGCGTCGTCCCTTCCGAAATCCACCATGCTGCGCAACTGGGCTTAGTATATATAAGAAGGTTAAGCAATGCTTACGACACTGACTTTGGTGGTTTGGAAAGGGAAAGTGAGGAGCAGCAGCAGCAGCAGCAAAAGCAACTGCAGCGCCAACTGACCGACTGACTGACTGACATTTCAACGCTGCTCGCTACTTCGAAACAGAAAGCAACACCATGGGACGTTGAACGAACCTGTCAAAACATTCATTCGAGACGACGAATAATAGCCCGAGTTGAAAACTTCTGGAACGCTTTCGACCACTGGATTTTTCTATACGCGCGTGTATTCTGACAGCGGACAGTCGGACTCCGAACAGGCGGAAAGAGCGGTCGAGCCGCGCGTGGTCAAGCTTACGGTCAAGCCCGTGCGACTTCACTCTTGGACATTGTTCGCGCGAGGGAAAAAAAAACAACGTCTATATAACGAGTTTTGCGGGGGAGAAAGTCTCCTCGGATACAATTTTTTTTTCATCAGTGCAAGGTAAGAATCTCGTTCTTGTTTCGAGAGCTTGTCGTTAAGCATCCAGTAAGGCGAGTTTGTTGAAACCATAACTTATTGGGAAAAACCCTCGTGCGGGTGAATTGACGATGGAATATTTTTGACAAAATTTCAACGTATCTATTCTAAACCTTTATCTTAATTAACAATTTATCTCTGAAATATCTCTTATAGTAGCATGCTAATCTTAGCAAGCAAGCGATATGGAAGAAGTTGACGAAAATTTCTGAAAGTTTATCTTCGTCACTTTTCTAATTTTTGTCTTCTAATTTTTAAGAAAAATTCCCCCTTTATCATAATTAACAATTTATCGCTGAAATATCTCATAGGGTTTCATGCTAATCTTAGCAAGCAAGCAAGCAATGGAAGAAGTTGACGAAATTTGAAATTTGTTATTCGAAAACTTAATACATCATTTGAAAAAAAAAACGTTCCCCATTTTTTTAATATTTGGCCTCAACAAAATCAAAATATTTTAACACATGCATGCTCTTAATCAAAACAAAAAATGGAAAAAGTTGACAAAGTTTATTTTTAATGGAAAGATAATATGAAATCACTAAAATTTCTAAAAAAGATATATAAAAGCATATTGCTCGTATTTTTCATATATAGTTTTCTTGATATACGGAAGACATGTGTTATTTGCAACAAACTAACATGTTACCATTGTTTAATACCTGCATATTAAATATGTCGTAGATACGAAAAGTACGCACTTTTATAATATTCATTTTCAATATGGAAGGCCGTTGGTTCATGTGAATCAAACTAATCATTTACACTTAAATTTCAGCACATAGAACATTGTACACCTGCATATTCCAATACTGCTCATAGTGAATAAGTATATAGCTTCAACCTTGAGATCGCAAATAATTACTGTAGCATAAAAATCGCGCATTTAAGAGAATCTACATGTATACAGCGATTACAAACATTACATCACAAGGACGCTTCGCAGGGCAATGCTGCACTCGTGAAGCATGATGGGTAACTACTTGCACTGCGGGAAAAACAATTTTCTGACAAATTTACCGATGCTCAGGTTCTATACAGCTTGTAAGTAATAACCATTTAAATGTATTAAAAACTGCAAATGTAGGTTTAAAATCCAAAGAATGACTCCCAAGTTCTGATATAAGTACTATACTAATATAGGGTGAATATGCGAGTGTTTTCTATAGACGTTGTACATAAAAAGTTCACATTGTTACCCTTCAGTCCGTTCGCACAATATAAATAGACGTAAACGGGCGAGTCCTGTTTACTTCGTGAATAAACCGGAATTCTTGAAAGCCTATTTAGAAAAAAACAACTATAGACAATAAAACGAGTCATGTCAAAACTGTGTTAACGTGATGATATATCAGATATTCATCTATTTACTGCTGTCTGTCAATTTTACGACCTGAGCTTAGATGCTGTAACTGTTTCAAGTACGTATATACCATTGCATCATTTGCAATTGGACTGAATTAACAGCTGATTAAAAGCATAAAACAATTCCGAATTTGGAGGGGGGTACTCCAAATGGTTTTATGAAGAGACTTCAAAGGCTATTCCATAGGTAGAACAGATATATAGAACTATTGTAATATGCCTCAGAAACGTTCTGGAGTTTTTTGGTTTTTTTTAATTTCCAAAAGAAATCATAACGGATTGTGTGCTGAGTTCCATTCTAATTTTGAACTTTTGAGCCAAGCCGTGCATGCGAGGCATTCAACTAGTTAACCTAATAAGTAATCTTGAATTATTCTATAGCGACAGTGACGATAACATTGTCCCCAACACGACCAACTCAATTGCAAAAGCGCGCGATAAGAGGAACACGTCTTTCGAATTATCAATTTTAGCACGCCAATATGAATTGATCGTATACGCAGCATGCCAACTCTTTTTAACCGATCGCTTCTCAGTTACTAGCGTCAAAATTAGCAGGAAATCAATTGAGGAGATCGAAAGCAACCTGCGATTAAATGCAAAACAACACAGTGGGCCATAAATCTGAGTTGTATAGTTAACAGGTTGTTAGGTTAGCACGGTGCTTATTAGTGCAGGGCAGGGTGATCGGAAAGTTTTTAATTCGTACTGTTAAATGTCAAATTCAACCGGAAGTTGCAATTCCATATGAACGATACTCTTGATTTTCATTTTCCTCGTGAATGGAGTACATGTAACAGGATTTTCAGCCATCGTGTACATGTACCTGCACCTGCATGTACTGAATACTAGGGCAATTTTTATTTTTAATTTCGAGAATCAGACTGATAAATTTTTCGTAAACACACGGTCCGCCAATGTGGGTCCAGCATTAACGGATAAATAGCATTATGAATACACGTAAGGTGATTTTTCTCGCGAACTAATACTTAAACGTTTCTTTTAATTTCGGAAAAATAAAGCAAAAACACGTTTATATGTTTGAACAATGAATCTGTGGCTTAATTTACGATGCAATATGGCCACACAACTGAAACAGAATTTGGGTAAGTTTTTGTTACAAGTTATGAACGGAGCACTCGCAGGAACTTGAGAAGGAATTTGTTACAGGGTGTCTCGATACAATTCTGGTATATACATTGTCGAAGAACGAAATCCTGAAGTTAAACTTTTATTTCAAAGGGTTTTTCGTATTTCTTATCTTAACTACACGTATGTCTCAATCTTTAATTAATAGTTTGGATTCGCCTTCTTCCTAAATAACAAAATAACATAAATTATTCAGATTTTGTGTAATGTGAGCTATAATAGCATCGGCCCTGACCTGCGGTGGTACCGTTATAGCGCGTGAAATTGATAGCCGTTGCAGAACTATTTTATTATCCGTGTCTTCGTTTAATTATACGACCATTTATCATTCTCCGAAATTTAAAAGACAAAAATATTGAGAAACGCTGCATCTAGTTTTCGGAACGAGAGTTTTAGTTTTAGACACGCGCGGAGGGAGACTGTAATGTGCTAGGCATCCGCGCTAAACGCAAGCAGCGCGTCTTGCATAACGTTCGCAATCTCAGCGATATACCAACAGCTCCACCTTAATTTAGAAACCTGATTAAGGTTTCCTATATAGTGTCAATGTCATTCGCCGCCAGAACAAAACATTCATCATCGAAGGAAAATTCCGTTATGACTTCGACGTATGCGTTAAGGTGCCATTGTAATTCTAACAAAAGCACCTTGGCAGACGAGATCTCAAGCAGGCCCAACTCATTAGAATAAACGCAGCCTGAATTTCGTTGCGTATGCAAATTAAGGAGGAACTGATTGAAATCCTAACCTGCGAGGGCAACCCAACCCATTGTAGAGGATCGTGAGCATCCCGTACAAACGAAGGCGAGGAACAAACTTGCGTCATATCCCAATTGAAGAAGCCGTTGTGCCCCACTGGAATTATGTCAAGGTTGGCCACTGGGGGGCGCTCACTCTCTCAGCTTATGTCCAGTGTGATGGTCAGATTTCCTCATAGCATATAGGGCTATTGCGGGTTGCATTATGGCACACTCTCGTAAACACAAGGTGTACTCCGACCGACTCGCACTTTGGCAGTCATAAAGTTATCGCTGATTTTAAATCAAATAAGCATTCATTTATTAAATTCGCAATATTCATCTATAAAATCCTAATTATGACAATTGAAGTCCTAAACATTACACTGGTTGAGGTTACTCATAATTACTCCACCTGGAATATCTCAAAAAAGATGCTTAAAACTCAGTTTAAGCGCACTCACTCAGGACAACGTGGTAGGCTATATATTTTCAAGGAATACAAATTTATAATTTATTACTCTCAAATAATTTACCACCACTAGAAATTTAATAGTTTTTAAAAACACTTAACATTCACATTTAATTACAATTGATACTGAATATCTAATTAAGAGCTATTTTCCTTCGGTACATATGTATTCTGCTATGTACTAACATGTTTTCTTTGATTTATATTATGAGGTTTTGTACCTGCTGCACTCAATAATTAACAAGGTTTTTTTTGTATTAATCTTTACGGACGTTAGTGTTGGCATATACGCACATCTGTATCCAAGTGTAAATAATACACCCAAGTGTCTTACTAGCCTTGCTATTATATCTTTTATGGGATTTCCCTTCTTATTTTTTGTTTCACTTCACTTCACGACAGCCAAAGTGCGATTCGCAAAGCTTGTGCCCGAGTACCCCTATTGTGCACCGTGAAAATGCCACGAAAAGAGTGCCATCAATCCTTTTTCAAGGATGAGGAAATGTCTTCACGTGCCTGACAAAATCATCATGTTGTAAAAGTTGTCGTATACTCATGAAAGTCCGCAGCATTACCCGCGGGTATTTCCACCGTAGCTAAATCGAATCTTAGACTTAAATATGAAATCGAAATTGCTAAGGTGCACGTGTTTTAACCAGGTGACGCAGCGATTTCACGGAACCTGGTGGGATAACGGCCTCCAACCTCGTCATTCTCGCGGGGTTAAACAATACGCCATCTGGACCTTTTCTTCGATTTGATTCGCAAAATATCGCCACCATCGTTTTCAGAAATATATTTACACAAATATATGTAATAAAGCACACCTGCACACGCGGGAATAAAAGCATTTTATTTTTTTAACCACCCGCAACTTATTTTTGGACAGATATAGTTGTATGGGAAAACAAACGTCTCTGACAAGTTGAAATTTAAAAGTGATTGTCCACGTTGATGCTGCTATGCGCAGATGTACAGAGAGCACTCTGAAATATACATACCCTATTGTTAATATCGTAAACTAGAAATAAGTTACACAAATGTTTCATACCAAATGCAAATACTGTATCATAAAATGACAGATTCTGTCCTTGTGGGCCATATACCAAATAAGCGTCTCGAAATCTGGTCACTTCGAACAACCCTCTCATATACAGTGCAAGTTATATCATAACATGATTCGACTTTTACTAATGTATTAATGCATATTTTATGTGAATTCTTTTTTAATTGGATCCATTTCATTGATGCATATTCTGCACGCTTACATGTAAGTATAAGAGTGAACTTAAGTACACGTATAGATCGCCCTTTTTATTTTAGGATAGCAAGTGCATGCATGGGCGGGTTAGAAAGGGAAGTCCAAAAAGTCATTGCCACTCATGAAGTATGGGCTATTATTATTTTCTGTTTCGAAATATGTACAAATAAACGGAGTAAAATACAGTAAAAGAATGAAACAGATAAATAGATCCAAAGAAAACTTGGCTTCGCATTAATGTTTCGAAAGATTTACATTGCAGATATACATTCAGGTTTTAGAGTCAATGAAGAAATAAGAAGAATTAGCGAAAATTTTGGCGAGAATAGTCACAACTGTAGAGCTGAATTTCGTAATGTGCATCCTTTTAATATACATTATGCACAGCGTTTTGAGGGATATCTCGACCCTAAAAAATAAGCAGAATTTTCCACAGGCTATAGCTATGGAGCTTAGTATTCTTCATGTTTTTGCATTTTTTTCTTTCGTAAATTCCCGGCCAAATTTGACATCAGAAATAAATGGTCTGACACCAAAATTGTTTCGACTTGTCGTCATTTGACACCAATTCAGCGACGGAATTAATGGGAAGAAAAAAGAAATTTTTTCGGTTGAATCTTTATGTCATACAAATGTTTTCTTCCTACTTAAACTAGAAAAGCAACAGCGAAGAATTTAGGAAAATGGCTTTTCTTCTCCTTTTAGAAAAAAAATTGTAAATAAAATAATGTTGACATTGCAGGGGGTGGCTTAATGATGACGATTAAGGTCAAAGGCTTTAGATTTATGCGGCGAGTTAAACGCCTTGCCACATATCGACATTGATCAACGAAAAAGCACGCAATGCTATAGAAGAAATTATTTTAATTTAATCGGTTGGTATTAGTATAACGAGAAAAGCTAATATAAAGGAGCACGGGGGTCATGGAAACGAACGAAATGAAGAGGTTGAAAAGTCACAGGGATAATGTCATTTTTCACACAGTCTGTTTGTAAACAAAACAAAAAACACGAGTTGATGCGGCATCTTCCGGTTGGCGCCGATGCACGTGTCGGAATTCCGTTTTCAAGACAGAATATTAACAGGAAAATGTGAAAATGTACGCAGCGTAGTTCACTAATAATTTCAAAAAAAATCTTCATCTAATGCCCATCCGGCATATTCCTTTCACCTAGCCAACATCAGTTTTCAGCGTGCAGGCTGCACGTTTTTTTTTATTGAAATTAATCAACACCACCCAAAGCACTAAGGTTATCACATAAAAGCCAAATTCAAGTTAGCCGATCGACCTTCTTTCCGAAAACTCAATAATTGTTTTATTTACAAATAAATGCAACATTATTAGCAGCGAGTGGCACCAAACAGATTTTGGTCGGCCTTAATCTGAGAAAATATACAAAGAAATGTCTACAGAAACCTGTTTCAGCCACAGATCACACTATTCGGAGTTTGGTGCAACATTTTTCTTATTGTAGTTTTGGAGCTTTAAGACTAACATTCAAACATAACGAAATAGTGCAATCATTCTGAAGAATGGAATTGTATTTTCAGTATGCACGATCACGTCTCATTATCTCGTCCCCTCAATTTTTTTTTATCATGCATATCATTTGCGTGTAAAACTGTGAAAATTGAGCGTTTTGACTTTTTGCTATAATGTAAAGAACATTCAAGAAAACGTGCTTACACAGTATACTGACATCATCTTTTGTCAATTAACCCTGAATGCAAACCCGACTGGATCGTTCCCACCAGAACAATTCAAGGTTTTATTATAGTTTTCAACAATACTGTAGCACTGTGCCTGCAGTATCTGACTATGCATGCAGATTTTAATGTCTCCCTGTATTCACAGCCTATAACTTTGTTCATCATGAAATACTGTACTCATCTCGTAGAGGGCTCTGAACCTTTTGCAGCTACGTGATGCTATTTACTGTAGAGAAATACGCGAATAAAAACGTAGGAACAAAACCATTTCCCCTCCGTTTCTGCAGTTTTCAAATGCGGATTAAATCGAATGGATGAATAACAATAAACCATTTAACTATTTCTGAATAAATTTGATTTTGCACCTTTTTTTCCCGTGGCAGGTTTTGTTGAGTTCTCCGCCAGTCAGGGTGCTATTAAAGTCGCATTTCGGACGAGCATTGTGCCAAGTCGCACATTTAAAATTTGCGCATGCATTTTATTGAAGGAGGAATGGCACTGGAGAAATTAAAAGCCCAATCCCTGGGTAGAGCGATTAAAAATTAAATAGATTTAATATTTTGTGTGGCCAAGCGCCCATTATTATCTCATAAAAGCCATTCACCGGACCGTTCACACTTTAAAAAACAGGCCTGCTTAAAAAAAAAACTAGTTTTTGAGGAAGGAAAAAAACCCGCCTAATTATAACAGGAAAAGGGGTAGAAAAACACTAATGAAATCTTCCCCGACGAGAAAAAAGCACTGCCACCAGGGGGCTCCCGAGCGCGTTGAAAATGTTCGTTTTTTCACAACAGTTCGTACAAATGAGGCATGGCGACGCGCTTTATTTCTCAGGATTTTCAAGCCAACATGTGGTAAGCTAATCACTGATTAATCCAATTGTGAAGTTTGAGCAAAAGAGTCGAGGCAAAGAATTCCAACAAAACTTCTATTAACGTGAGACTTAGATTTTAAGAAGAGATTGGATATTTTGGGATAAGGTAAAAAAATCCGAATAAAACTTTCCTGTCGGGAAATTTTATACACAAAAGGGTTGAAATTGGGCATAAAATGTGCCAGATATTTCAACGATTGTTCGGCTATTAGACTACCGCCCCCTGGCAGAGTGAATAGAAGTCCGAGCTGGCCGTCCTCACGAAATACCAAATAAAATATAGGTCTGTTCGAGTATTTCAGGATACGCAACGAATGCGTAAACCCTAATAATCGTCCAAAGATAACAATGCACGAGTCCGTTTTTTCATCGGATTCAAACGCCTACTCGATGCTCGTGTGCAATATTTTTCTAACGATGAACTTAGAAGTTGCATTTTAAACTTGACTACACTGTATCCATAATGTCAAATTCAGAAGTGTGTTGGGCCATCGCGTGAACTCCGATGCATTAAAAATGCCATTTTTCTATTTGCACTATATCCCTCTAGTGTTTATACTGCGTGTCACGAACGGTATAATTTAAATCGAAATATGCCATACCAATCCTTCTCGTTCAATTCTGCGAGAAATAATGAGGCTATATAACACGTCGAGCTTATACAAATTGATACACTGTCATCGTAACGTAGAATATAGGTGTGAAAAAGGAAGAAAACCTGCAATCAACTTTCATCATTAAAAGTTATCACGTGAGATCTTCGGCAGCCAACAATCCATATTGACCGGATGCTTGTTTAAATAATAAAAAAAAAGTTTCATTTACGAGCGTAATAATGTAACTTAATTGCTAAGTCTTAAACGATAAGAAGGAAATGTACAATTTTTGCCCATTAAGTTAGGAGCAATCTATGGAAGAAAAAAAAAAAAAAAAAAAACGTTCGTGTTAAGTATCGAAACGTATAGCATTTTATTGAGATTCTAGTTTCTTTCAGAATAATGAGGTGAAAATGTCTTCAAACTTGAATATAATGAGAAGAGGAGGACGGCAATTACGGTGCGGAAAATGCTGATCTTTTAAACAAGATTCTTTAAATTGTTAATTATTATATATGAAGTCACCACAAGTAAGCTGGCTGTGTGCATGCATGGTAGCATTCTCATTTTGCATTCGGAAGACGCTGGTTCGATTCCCGGACCGGCTTTCCTGATTGTATATACAGTATATATATATTTTTGATTCCCCCCTTACGAATCATTTAAGAACGTTCCATGGGAGACAGAATTGGCATATTTATAGAAACCATACATGGAGGTGGGCTAAGGGGCCATTCAAAAAGGACGTCCTCAAAATTTTCCCAAAATTGGACTCCCCTACCTCCATTGTGTCCGGTCAATCAGGACCCCCTCCCTCCCCCCATTCGGACGTCTGAAACTTTGAATAAAATTGCACTCGGAAAACGCAAACTTTGTACTCTGAAAAGGTTGAATTTTGCCAATTTGTCCCCAGAATCTGTTGTTTCAATTTTCCCAGTACAAAGTTGAAAATTTGTACTGGGAAAATTTTAAATTTTGCAAATGGACCCTGCATGAGCTTTTACGTTCTCTGAATTTTTCAGGTTTTCCAGGACTTAAGATACCCTGTTTACTGACTGTTGCAATTTATAACACATCACCTAGCTATAGCAGCCTATAGGGACAAATGCGATATTGCGCTCAATTTCCCTTTTACTTTGGGAACTGATTTTATTTGGCAGTTTTTTTATCGAGTGTACGTCCAAGTTAGTCATACACCCCTCACCTCCCCCTGTCCACATTGTGTCCGTGACTCAACCTATCCC